>RCHQ01000387.1:0-28182 GCA_003676415.1 Plasmopara muralis
ATTTTTTCCCTTTGACATCCTTGATGATCCTAGTTTGCAGTTGTGTGCGCACCATCGCACGAAGTTGCCATGTCAATTAACTTTAACACATTGGCGTAGCTAAAGCCGACACTAGTCACCAGGTCACTTGCAGGTTTTCTTGTCGTTACATATAAGTAATCGGGGTGGTTTTGAATGCTGTTTTCAAGCCACTCGCCACCGATGATTTTTCCGAGGTCGTCCAACTCCAAAGTATACTTGTATGATGCACTCGAGTTTGTGTTTTGAGGTAGCGGACGGTTCACATCGAAAGGAAAGAACTTGTTGTTCCAATAGACGGTGGACGTGACCTGGACAATCTGCGTTGCCTTGTCATTAAAAGGGTAGGAGTCTGTCTTGAACAAGGTCTTAGCGGCTTCTTCGGGCGTCATGGGTTTCAGCTCGTTTACCTCGAAACCGGAAAGTGCCTGATCCCAGATGGCACGACCAGGGTATCGGTCGATGATGAGCGAACGCTGCAGCTTGCCCAGGATGTTGCTTACGGTAATATGGTAAAATGCAGGGTTTACGTCACGATACGATACCTCTGTAGGTCGGCCATACTGATCGAAGAATACTGCATCGTCATGATAGCGATATCCACCGGCGATAGTAGGGAGGCCGGCGTCCGCGTAGACAGCTGAGATCAACCCCTTGATGTCGTTTGGGTGAAATTTGACTTTGTTGAAGGTGATGAAACAAAGAGGCTCTTTTTCAAATGTGGCAGCAGGGGCCACTCCAGAACTGAGACCTTCCCATCTTGGAATGCAGACACCCGTAGCGCCACGGAAAGAGCATACATCGTTTTCGTCTTTGCAAGACTGAGTGCATTGAACGGACGAATTGTCCACCGAATAGATACCAAACCTGATCGACACCTTTTCCTTCAACTCGTTCGTATCCAACCCGAAAGCCATAGCGTACTTTTCAGTTGCAGATGGTTGACCGGTGCTCCACATGTAGTTGATACTGTCGGCGTAGGTTTCCCACATCGGAGCGTTCCACGGTGCTGGCTCTAATCTACTCGATGTCGGAAGGTGTTCTAATTTCATTACGAACTTCAGCCCAAAGAATTGCTCCATCGCCGCAACAGCGTTCCCATCTATCATAGCTTCGAGCTTGCGGTTTGCAGCTCCGTGCGCTTGCGATGTGAAGAGGGCAATAGTCGTGGATATGATGCTGAAGGCTCGCATAAAGATCTTGTTTGATGCAGTCGTGAGTAGTCTTTGGGTTGTCAGGTAAATCGAAAAATGATAGGCGACAAAAGGTGTTAACATTAAGAGTCGAGCCACACGCCGCGGCCGCAAGGTATTGTCGCATTTTGAGCGAATCTTATCAAAATTGTCGCATTTTGCTTCTGGTAGCCTTACCCTTTCCTTTTTACCATCTGGATTGGGAGGACCGGATTCTCTAAGTATTCAGCGCGGTCCAGCGTGATTTCAAGCCGACGAAGTGCCGCTTCATATGGGTATCAACCATATGCGTTGGACTGGTAATTAGATTACGGACAGCATATAGCTGGACTTATGTCCTTTAGGTATGAGCTATGCAATACAAGCGTTTGGTTTTTTAAGCCTTAGATCACACGCGAACTTTCCAATCACCATGTGTTTGCTTTCGGAAATGCGCGACATTTTGATACCTATTTGCTAACACAATTTGCACTTTGAAATGGGCACACCGACGCTTATCAATGGTGGACAAATCTTTCCACGCAAAAATATAACGGTCGGGATGTGGAATTGCGTCCTTGTGGTAAAAGCAGTCTTCGGGTACAACAAGCTAACATGTCGCACAACTAATTAGTGCGTAATTAAATTAGCAGTTGTTGTGGTGCTACATGGTGTTACATATGGTGGTGCTGAAGTTATTATAAGTTATAAGAAAAATAGATTGTGTCAAGGTCGGGATCGAAAAGTCGTGGTAGATTCCACGATCTTCGTTGCCAAGTAGAGTCGTCCCTTAGTTCCAATTAAGTTGACTAAAAGTTACTGGCACTTTCTCTTTTTCTTCTGATTGAATCCCAGAGCTCGTCTTTATTTGCACTTCTTTAAAAGCTGTCTTGTTAGGGTAACAGACTAAAATATCAAAGCACAAATTACAATAAAAATGTTGTGGTAATTTTTGGCTTCATGTCCATATGAGTCGAGCTCTTGCATTCAAAGTGAAAAAAATTATAAGGTCCTTACTTGAGCCATTCTTTATCTAGGCCAATCAGAACGACTTACGATCCAGGCGCATTTATCTACCCATCCAAGCGTAATTTTTTTTAAGTCCGCCTATTCATGACGCCATCATTGCTTATTCGCACACTTGAATCAGTGCCATTGGACAACCGTCTGCGGACAATCCAGAATCGGTGCCCGTATTGGTACATTAGGCGTCGTTTCTTTAACACAAAGCTTCCCATACCCGGTATTGATATCAGTTTGAAAGCTGAGGTAAACGAAATGCTTGTCTAAGTCGCAGAAGCGAAATTTAGTTGTTTGTAAAGGAGTATGAGAGCATCGCTAGATTTAATTATTCAGTCGATAATCTGCAGCTTTAGACCGGCTGTAGTGAAGAGCTGTAGATCGAACGATTCCCTGCACGCCATCCCTGTGCATATTGCTGAGTAAACTTGTCACATCTTGTGTCATCCTACGCCTACGCGGGCAGACTGTCTATTTGAACTTCTGTAACAGATTTTCAGGATAAATAAACACTTTCCCCTTTATATCGGACGCGCAGTTTACCATGTTCGGAAAGCTTACTGGTTCGTATGGACCTAAGAAGGCAGCTGTCTTAACTGCTCTCGTCCTGCTGCCAAGCTGCTGGACCGCGTCATGGTGCTCGTGCGCTACAAGCAAAATTTAAGAACAGTGTTCAAGCAGCACAGACTTCGGTGGGCGGTAGCAATTGTTCTGAGATCTGAGCTAGTAGGGCGTGAGGCCTACACCTTTAACGAGCGGAGGATTTAAGTCTCTGTCTTCGGAAAAAAAGAAATTGAAATTGCAGCTTTAGTGGCCATCATTACAAATTACAAAGAACAGGTGTACTTGGCGTCGGGCTTCGTTAGCTGCGAAGCCGGGCTTGAATCAGGGCACATACTGGCCGAATAGTATTCCTTTCTCGCACTCGAATATTGAAAGTGCAGGTTGCATTAATGAAAGAAGCATTGACATTAGCTCATATTCTGTCCCGTAGTACGTCTTCCTGATAAGCATAGTGAAGATCATTGCAACCGATGGGCTTTGTTTTGAAGGACCTGAGGTGAGTAAAAGCATCGATGATGCAAGAATTTGCGGCCCAAGTATGTGTAACCACGCACAGCCATGTTTCCTTGCGGTCAGCCATTTTATAAAAATAGCTGGCAAACACCTCTTTTGGAAGGAATTGCAAGCACGTCTTGACCTATCGACTACGCAAGGGTGCAACTCAGACGGAGGAGCTTTACCTAACCTTGTTTGAGGAGACCTTGAGAGCGGCATTGATTGCCAACATACCTTCCAAAGTAAGCTGGTAGGTTAAGTTGGCCATGCAACCCTGAGTCTTACAGCCGAGTCGTCGTCGCATATCTCAGCGTGAGGTTTCCGAATCGCACTGAAAAGTCGCATATTTGCAGTAAACTCCAAGTTTGGCCGGCTGAAAAGTGGAAAGGCTCATTAGTAGCCTGGTGGCGAATATAACGGTAGTATTTGCCGCCGTATCGCGACCCGTATTCGTCTTACCGCAAACAAGAACCGCGTTGCCAATTCTTTGATGAGGTGATAAAGCTGCTTTAGGACTTGCACGAGACTCAATGTTCTGAGAATTGTTATAACTCTTGTAACGCCCGAAAATAAATGTTGAATGCGTCAACATAGTCTACATAATCTAGTGATGGACGCAAATCCATTGTTTTCGGGTTCGTAAGAGATTCGATGAAACGATGTATCACATTATTTAAAAAGTGCGAATCTTTCCTTATAATAATAGGTTTTCAGCAATCACCACTTCTTTTACCGAATTAACCCGCCCATTTCGTCGAAAAAATCACATATTTATTTTTGGCGGATGCAATCGCAACTCTTGCTCTGCTGGCTCTGTTCAGTCGAATTTTTGTCAAGATTGATACATGGTTCCTAAAAAAAAACCTTCCGGAATCGCTCACTTGTTGAGGATACATGGAGAAGATAAAGATGGTCTCCGTCGCTTACCCTAAAAATATTTCTGATATTAAAAGTTAGTGGGCCTTTAGAAAGTTCATTTTGATAAAAAGAGTCCGTTGGTGCGTAAGCTGCAGTGTTTGAGTGCAAACTCAGCCATTGTTGCTTGGTGGCCTACAAATACGGCGTCTAAGTCCTCATGCTGCGCAGTGTGCCTTCGATCATGACCTGGCGTTTAGCGCTTATCAGCAAAACTCCTCGACTATTCGAATGTCGTTCAAGCTACTCAAGCAAGAATGGATGATGCTCGGGGAAAGCTGCGCCAGTCATTTAAATCTGGTAAGAAGTGGCACTTATTGAAGCGCAAGACGCGCAAGCTAATCTAGGTTCGAACAAAATGCGGTATTCATGTCAGACCATATGATCTGCCGCCAACACAAGCAATGGTTAGAACAATATCGCCAGAACACGTCGGTAGAACGCGGGTGTCTGTTTAGTAACATCGGGTCCAAAAATGTTATATTCTACAAATACCGGATCCACGAATAGCCTTGTCATTTATTCTTGCTGGAACAGGTGCAGTTTTAAAGTCCACATGCGACGCCCGTATTGCCATTGATCTGAGGTAAGGGACTCTACTTTAAAAAAATTATCAAATCTCTATTATTAGTGTGCTAATGATACATATCAACCCCTGTAAGCTTAAGAGCTTTCTATTGTGAGACTAAGAAAGCCATACAATTGGCGATACCCGAGGAAGTTAAGGAAATGCGTGAAGCTGCATGCAATGAAAAAAAATATAAGTTTTTGGTAGACTCCAACGCTAAGAGGATTTTTTATCGCCCCAGCGAACGATTGCGATTAACCAAATAGATAGACGGATACAGGCAGCAAGAATAAGCCAGTTTCGGTTCAATCGACTTATTAGACATTTCATGCACTGGGCCAATCTTTTTTATGTACGAAAGTTGCGAATATGTATACATTTATTTATGCAACGTGTTGAATGCATTAATTAGTGGGAAGCTTGACTCTAATAGGCGTATATGTAAAATATCTTGAGTATATTAAGACAATGAGCCGGAACCTTTTTAAGCGGCGAACAAAGGCGATATATTAGGTCTTGGACTGAATAGTAGATGCAGACACCATTGCTAAGCTGAAGCTGAAGGACATTTAACAGTCCACCGGTTTTGATAGGCTCAATTATGGAGCTAACGCTTAAGCTGCCAAAGCGATTCTTGGGCAGGTCTCACATTTTATTGCAGACTTGTCCACCCACTTGTCAGTGTGATACAGCGGATAATTTCTCGACCTAAACTAGAACGCTTTTAGAAATATCGAGTACATCAAGATACACTTCCTACTTCAGCTCTCTAAGTGTTATTGATTACACTCGTTCCTCTCCTAGTAGAAAGAAAGACTTCCGCTGAATCTGTTAAATCTACTATAAAGAAAATCAGACTGTCAGCCCACTTATAGCGATGCAGCAACGATCGCAGCCAAGCATTTTTTCATTTGAGCTTGGTACTATCACTTGCAACAATGAAAATAAACCGCATCAAAGTCTATAAACTGTCATTTGTTGTGTGTACATGAGGATCCGTTAGCCTGGTATTTCTGCTCTTTTGGGCTGGATTTAATACGATGATTATCAAAACGCCACATCCGGGCATTCATCGATTATTTGAGCAGCACATCCTTAGAATGCACAAAAACTTTGAGCCCAGGCACAATGCTTTTTCCTAGACTGATATGTCGTGGCACACACTTGTGTGCTTACATTACAGATTATTAGGAAGTGCTAATTGTATATACACTAGATTGTCTGGCTCTCGTATCCTGTGCATACAATCAGCTATATAGAGAATAGCTGCCTGTAATTATTACCATCCAATTCGCAAGATTCCAAGACCCCCCCCCCCCTCTTCATCACATGTAAAATATAGCATTGCGTAGTGGCGCTTAGATCACAAGTAGAGAGCGCTTTAGTAGGTGCTTCGTTTGATTTTAGATGGTATAAAGAACGAATGGGGCTACAGAAAGCATAATGTTCTGAGATTGAAAAGGATTCTTTCAAAATGGGACTACACCTTGCAGCCACAAGGACAAGAAGTCAGCCAAAATCGGAATCGATCCGTAGACAATTCATCTGTTCAATGCACTTGGTCTCGCGAAGACGAAAGCGGTGTGTCCACTAATCGTGGCGCTACGAGCGTCTGCATTCCCAAATGGGGTTGTCTCACTTACGCCTACAGCCATTTTCGGGAGAGAGCCCCTTTGTTCTGTCACCTTCAACGACGTCAAATTTCACCCAGACAACATCAAGTGATTCTCCGCTATCTACGCGGAAGCTTGCCTTTCTTTTATCACCGGTGGACAACGCTTTCGTGATAATGCAGTATCATTTCATCAGTATGGCGGATCCACAAAAATTTCGTTTCGCGATCTACCCCTGCATTCTATCATATCGCTGTTTGAAACATCCTGGGCAAGCTGCAGCGTTCGCTCGTTATCGACCGGTGACCTGGTCGTACCGTGTGGGACCAAAAGGTTTTCGGTTTTAAGGTAAATGAGCAAAAATCCATGACGCCTGCATGGCGCAAGAATAATAATTCGTGTCTTTATATGGCTACACATGGGCATATATGATGATGGAGATAGCAAAGGTGTCGGACTTTTTTTAGGAAAAACACACGGTGATCAGAACCTTTGCGGAATTTACACTGAGAGTATTCCAGAGATTATCCTCAAACTGCATCAAATAGCATCTCCATGCATGTCAGCAGCATTGTTTATACGACTTCCCCCTTTTTACTTTGCGTGTGCACGGAGCTCTACAACGCGAGCTTGAGGCATGGCAAAGGATGATTTTCTTACAGCGTCGGAAATCTTCTTTGGAAATACTCAAAAAAGAAAACCAAATGTCCTCCCGACTTTGACTGAACTATAGCCAGCAATCTGAGCGGCCCTCAGAGGGACACCTTCGTCAACAGTAGCCAACACATGTGGAGTACGGTCAACCATCTGCAACCGAGTTACATAATTTGGATACGAACGTGTTATTGGACAAACTGTCGGCCAAGTTTGGTATCTATTCGATCAACAATTCGTCCGTCCACTTCTTGCAAAGGAAACACCGATGCTATGAGCTTCGAGCGTCTGCATCCCGAAATGGAATGTTGGCTTTTGGGGTCTACGATCTCGGTTAAACCCATGGGTCGTTTCGCCTTCACATTTTCATACACGATAAAGTTATTACTCGCATTTACAAAACAGCATCCGATGCCAACAGCTAAACACATGGATTCACCAAGATCCTAGATACCTCTCCTATCAGCGACAACATGATGTATTGGATCTAATAGTGCTGCACCAATAAATGTCGTTTTTTTGAAAGTTAATCTTCAACCGTAAATTCTGATTAGATGAGAACGACCACGACTAGCTAAAAACTTTCACGAATGCGTTTGCGGTCATTCGACTTTCGAGGCTCGAGGGTGTAATTGCATTGTAAAACAATGCAATTACAAGCAAGTCGCTTAACTCGTGCCTTACAACTTAACTTTAATTTAGGTCCATCCGATGGATCGGCCTTCCGCAGCTATACTTGGGTATGACTTAGCGCCAACATTTCCAAAATTACTTAGCTCGAATCGCAAAATGGTCTGCTCATGTTCATCTAGGACACTGAATGTGTCTCAGCGCTTAAAGAAATGACAAGCGTATGCTCCAAGCCGTTTTAGCGCTTTCGATAGAACGCGGGCGCGGATCAGTTCTTAGAGCTGCGCTTGCCGACCGCTTTTTAGCGTATATTATACTAGATTTTTGCATTAAATTGCCGTATTGATATGTTCTCCCTTTAAATCATATTTTCGCTGCTAATATCTTGGCTTTCCAGCTGCTTAGCTGTTCCCTCGAATTATGCGAACCCACAGTGTTGTAGTGTTAATGAAGCGCGAGGCTAGATCAATGTAGTCTGGTGAAGTATGAACGGTATGTATCAACGTACGCTTAGAGGATTAATGCATGATGTCTTGACACCTTCAGCTATATATTGACAACAAGTGCTATCGTTTGGAAGCGTCAATTTAATCTTTAACCTGGACCGCCACGCGTGACACGAGTGCACTCTACGAGCGAATAAACGTCATTTTATGACAAAGTTTACTAATGTCTAAGCACTGTGATCTGCTCGTGTCTTTAGAATGTTGTCTGTTTAAGACTCTGACGAGACGCTGCATAATCGGTTGGCATTGGGTATGTATATGAAATGAGCTTCAACTCTTTGTGCGGTCTTCCTAGAAGCAAGACATGTCTCTGTTATGAAGTGTGATAGACAGAAGAATGATCTGATAACAGAAAAATGCCAAAGAAAAGTCTTGGAATAATAGGATCCAAAAAGTTCGAAGTCGTGATGAGGAGGGTCACTGTGTTTTACGCTACCCAATAGTAGTACTACATTGTGTAACGCTGTTTAAGTGATGTGTCGAATGTTGATGAGATTCCAGTACTAAGGACTGAAAAATTTGAAGCAAAAAGTATCTACCCTAGCACCACACGACAATTATAGCACACGTATAGCAAATGACCTCACGGTATGTAGTGGAACTCAACCCAGGTCAGTAGGTCCACGGAAAGTGCACCTCGTGTACTTGTACACCTAAAGTGTGTCGTTCCACAACATTTTGGAAAAGCAAGTCTATTTATGACTGTCCGTCCGATTTAGATCGCAGTTTTCATGTCGTTACAGCACTGGGAAGAGTACAGTGCAAGACGGGCTCACCACAAATCTATTTATGGATAAAATTAATTTGACTTAATCAGGGAGCAGCGTTTGTGTAATGGATGCCTTCAACAACCTTATTTTATATATGCGCTTTCTTTGCTTGCAGGCAGGGAAGAGTGAACGGTGGCGGAACTTCTACACTACCGAGGAGATCAACACTTCTCTCGAACACAAAACACAGACATGATTGGAGCGTAGGTGCAGCGTGAGCTGCTTATATTATGGCGAGAATGACTTTTTTTCTTTCAGTCTTGGGGTACGAAAAGCTGAAACGATGACATGAGGTTAGGGTCATGGCAAGGGAATTATTGATTATGAATCTTTGAAGTTTTGACACAGAAATGCAAAACGCAAGTAATATACAAATTTGGATTAACTATACTATAATTCTAAACCAATCGACTGGCTACAATTCTTGTCCTGAACTTTGTGGGCAACGCTCTGCATTTTTTGCAAATTTCTTCAACGAAGTGCTTTAATGTTGATTACAGTTGTTTGATCAGCCATAAAATTGATTTTCAATTTAGTGTGCTCGCTGGGGACATTGGTGGTCCGCTATACTGCACGCATTTACATCGTGTGCGCCTCAGTATGCCAAGTTTTTTTTCTCTTCTTGCCTTCTTAAAACAAGCATTTAAGATCAAGATCCAATGTCAGTTTAATATCTTCCCTTCGAGGTCCTCGAGGGTCTTGGTTTAGGATCGTGCGCGCGCCATCGCACGACGTTGCCATGTCAATGAATCTTAGCACATTGGCGTATCTGCAGCCGACGCTCGTGACCAAGTCATCAGCAGGTTTTCACGTCGTTTCCTAGATGCAATCGGGGTGATTTAAAATGCTATTTTTGATCCTTACACCACCAACAATTTCTCAGATGTCGTTTAACTCCAAAATGGACTTTATGATGCCCGCAAATTACGATTTTAGGGCTGCGGGGTGCCCCCTTTATTAAAAAATGGCTTGTTGTTCCACAAGAAGGTAGATGTGACCTAGTCAATCTGCGTGGCCTTGTCATTGTAAGCGTAAAAGTCTGTCTTGAACACGGTCTTAGCGGCTTCTTCGGGCGTCATGGGTTTCTGCTCGTTTACCTCGAAACCGTAATGTGCCTCGTCCCAGACGGCACGACCAGAGTACCTATCGATGATGAGTGAACGCTGTAGCTCGCATAGGATGTTGCAAACGGCGACATGATAAAATGCAGGGTTTACGTCACGATAGGATGCTTATGTAGGTCGGCCATACTATATCAGATAATACTGCATCGTCAAGATAGCGATGACAACTAGCGATACTAGAGATGCTGGCGTCCGAGTAAACAGCCGAGATCAGTCCCTTGATACCATTTGGGTAGTAGTTGACGTCGTTTAAGATGATGGAACAAAGACGCTTTTTTTGGAAAGGGCAGAACGGGTGTAATCGGTCGCGGAGAAAAGGCGGTCGCCGGACGAGGCTTGGGGCGCGGGCGGGGCGAAGTCGGTGAACTAGGGGGAGTGTTTGTTGCTAGAAGCAAGTTGAGAAGTGATATTACGAGAAGAGCTCTTACGGCTTATTTTCTTACTTCAGCCTTTGTGGTGGTTCCCAGCCATTTTTTACAATCATACTAAAAGCTATCAGTCTCCATTCAATCTGGCTTCTTACACATTCTTGATATCTTTCAGCCAATAAGGTCTTTTTGGTTCCGGATGATTATGAGACATATAAAAATGTCTTCTGGTTGGAAAATGTATGATCGCCTATTCCTATGGATACTCTTTACGGATATAAATTCTAGGGATACTCTAATTTTATTGCGTGAAAGCTGTTTCCGGCAAAACTTCCAGTGATGACGGTTACGTCACATGACCTCTCTTCAAGAAGATGCCTACTTTATACTGAAATCCAGTGCTCACGGGCTCCAAAATGGCTTTCTTCTTGGTTTCAACTAGTTACCAAACTTTGTACTGTTTCTTACCTTGTACCCACGATGTCCAATTACGGCTTCAACGAGTTGTCCCTCGGAGCCATCGGCCAACATGATCTTTTTTATCATTTGTCGACGCTGAGGTCTTTGTGATACGGCTTTAACAGTGAATTGTGAAACACTGGGTGCATCTTCAATCCCTTCGATAATTCCAACTCATAGGAATCTCGCGAAGCTTTTTTCACGATCGGGAATGGGCCAATATATCTTGACGCGAATTTCTTCGACTGAGCAAAACCTTTGTGACGGACATCCAAATTCTTGCCGCCCAATAGCACCAAATCGCCTACTCGTAAGTCTAGGACAAGCCTTTTTTGTAATAATAGGACTTCATGCGCTCTTTTGCTTTGCTCATCCGTTCCTGTGTGACCTTAAGTAACGCTTCTTGACGTAGTAGAAAGTCTTGTGCTGATTTTTCCAACTGATAAAATTCTGGATCTGATGTCACATTGATAGGCATATAAGGAAGATTTTCTATATTTGCTTCGAACAGTGAAATCTCAATTGTAGAGTGCACGCATAAACTCTAGGCGATCTCAGCCAAATGCAAAATGTCATCCCAATCAATCCGTGTTGGGTTAGCGGCACCTTGGAGATAATTTTCAATTGAACGAATAGTTTTCTCCGTTTGTCCATCCGCTCGTGGCCTAAATGCTAAATCTTAATTGTTTTCATTCCCACAAAAGACACGATTGCTTGCCACTTGGATGTGAACGTGGTCTCTCGGTCTGACACAATGGTCTTTAGTACGCCGCGGTCCTTTATATATTTCTTTATAAAGACCTTTGCAATTCCTGCAGTATCATCCGTTGTCTTTGTAGCAATGAACATGACCTTTTATTAAAAGCAATCAACAATTATTATGACGGCATTGAAACCACTTTTGATCCCCGGTAAAGACACGATGAAGTCCATTGATAATCGACCCATCTGCCTCTTAGAATATCCAGAGACTGAAGGTATCCTGGTAATTTGGTCTGTCTAGCCTTGTTGCGCTGACACTTTTGCATGTGTTGACAAAGCGCTGGATGTACTTCGTCATTTTTGGCCATATTGTTCTTGACGTACGGTCAGGTAAGGCTTGAAAAATCCTGGGTGGCCTGCCAATACAAAATCATTATTGTCACAAATGACGCGATTTGTTAGATCGTCGTCGTCTGGAATATACAGTCGTCGAGTCTCATCTTCATAAGTTTGGTAGAAAATTTCATTCTGCAATGAGTACTTTGGCACACCATCTCCTTTTCTCAGCTCCATGATGATGTAGGGTAGGTCTCTATTCCACGCATACATCGTCGGTGCGGATTGAAAAGCTGTTACCTAGTTCATTCTGATTGTCGCCACGATCTCGTGGTTTTAGCCGCCATCAGTAGCTCTTGCAAGCTTGGTTGGGCAGCTTTACTATCAAATTCTGGATTACCTACCAGTGCATCAGCCACGGTGTTAGGTTAACTGGGAATCCACCTGATAAAAAGCTTAAATTCAGCAAGCTCATTGAACCATCGAGCTACTCTGCAATTACGTCAGGATCATCGTAATACTTTTGTGATCTGTTTCGCCCGTGAATGGTCGATCAAGAAGATATTTACGTCATAGCGCATGCAATCTTGCAAGTAGCTCTTGCTCACAAAAACGGTAGTTCAGCTCGGGTGGCTTTTCTTTCGACCTGTAAAAGCAATTGAATGTTCCTGCTCTCCCTCCTTACCAAACAAAGTTTCTCTGCTCGCAAAATTTTAGGCGTCCATTTGTATATTAAATGATGTCGAGAAGTTTGGATGGCTTAAGACAAGAGAAAGGGTCTAGTGAAGCTTGAGTTTGGTGAAGCAGCGTAGCTAATCGTCAGAGAGATTTATAGAATGTCGACGACGTTTTATTTTCAATACTGTCGTGGAGTGGACCTTCGAAATGCGCAAAGTGCTTGCAGAAAATTGGGCCATCGACTCTAGGGCCTAAGAAGCTCTCCCTTTGCGTCTTTGTCTAAGGCAGATGCCATTTAGCGATGATCTTAATCTTGTCGAGATCCATTCATACGCCTTTTCGTCCGACGAAGTCTCCTAGGCATGGGGTCTCATCCACGCAGAACTGGCATTTTGACAATATGTTGTAAAGGTGCTTTTCTTGACACCATTTAAATACACGGCCTTAAGCCGTTTTGTGGTCTGCGAGATCTTCGCTTTGTGTGAACACGTTGAAGTCGTCAAAGTAGATTCTCATCACATCCCTCAAATCTCGAAAGGCTTTCTATCAAAGCCGACTAATCGTACCCGGGCGTCCGCTCAGTCCCATGGGAGTGACTAGATATTCAAATAGATCATCTGGGGTTGATAATGCGGCTAATGGAATATTCGATTCACGCAATGTAACCTGATAGTAAAGCCAAAGTGAGTCCATGCACGAAATTAATGTCTTCTAGACATGGCGTCGAATGTGTCTTCCTTGCACGGCATGGGTCTCGCCGGCAAGATCCTTGCTAGATTAAGCTGACGATAATCGTGCACAATTGGCCATCGACAGGCTTCTTGACACAAAGCGTTGGCGCCGAAAAAAGCAGACGTATTTGGTCGAAAAATGCCTTATTGGACCACGGCTTTGGTTCACTCTCGAATAGTCCTGCGTTATTCTGGAGTCTGGCGCCAATGATTGACGGATATTGGTTTAGCTACGAGCTTTAGCAAAATTTTGGGCTCGATTCCTTTCCGTACTGGAAGCGTCTCGCTTGGAAGCTTCGTAAAGACTGTGTTTGCATACTTGCGTAGCATTTCATAAGTCGGATTCTCCTAAAGAGATACCATTCTTAATTCTCAAAGCGCCCATCTTTTTCAGAATCATGGGGATTAACGATAACGACAGCTCTAATGTCTTTGTCATGACACAATATTATCCAAAATCTCGTGAGAAGAAATAAGCCGCGTCATTCCTTGACGGCCATTGTGGCCTTGTTGCCAAAAATCTTGTAGCTATGATTGATTCGAGCCTTGCATTGTGCAGCCTTCCATCGGAACGGACATTGGATCTTTAACTCCTGCAGCATTGACTAGGCTTGACTGAGCTCTTTGTATAGACCAAAAACTTGTCCCAAGTCATACGTCTGAATAGCTAATTCTGTCTCCTCAGTATTAATTAAACACGTTCTGGCTCTTTTACTCTCGAAGGTCAAAATTTTGGTTTCCTACCCAAAAAAAGCTGCCTCAGAAGTTAATCAAGAAGGTGCTACAAAGCAAGCTATGCAAAGTGCAAATTATCCGGTTTTAATCGAACTGCCGCGTGGTGCTTCGTGTGGATGCGAGGAGACAGGTTCCATGTAGTCCAGTTCATATCTGGGTTTTGTTCACGAAGCCACATCATGCCAATGATAACATCCTTATTTTAAGGAATGGGCATGACTTGAAACGTTTACGATGTTAAGGGAAAATCAGGTGTCTGCAAGTTCATGTGCACCGTTCGTCGGGGGCGGTGAACAACCTGGCCGTAACCAAGATCGACTTGCATCATCCCACCCTTGGTGACTTCGAGATCAAGTCGTTTCACCAAGTCCACGGATACACCGTTAAAACTACAATCATTGTCGTTGAAGACGATGACGGGTCTTTCTTGACCAACGTCGTTGAAAGCTTGAGCTTTTGCTTCGAGGATAGCATATTGTGCATCTTTAATTATACGATTAGCTTCCTTACGTTAACAGGCGGTACATTGCGGCGATATGTGTCCTACAACGCCACAAATGTTACATGTTGCCAATTTGGTTCAGTTGTCGTTCTTGTCCATCCTCTTTTCAAAACGCTTTTGTTTGTGAGGTCGTGATTTGTTCGCACGATAGCCAGATTCTTTAGGCACCGTCTTAAACGACTTGGTTGACATACGATTCGGCCTGCCCAAGTATAGGCAAACTCAAAGTTGGAGGCAACTTCATGGCTTCCTGGGAAAAACCCGTACTTTTTCTTGATCTCTTTCTCGTAATCCGTCTTCGAAAAAGCCTCGTTTTTCAAATCACTGATTTCCAATTCAGTTCGGGAAATTAAGTCCTGGAATTGAGAGATACATTGATGGATCATTTCCCTTCGTTTCATGTGAAACATCCATTATCGAAGATTATACTCAAAATTCTTTGAATTGAAGCGTGTTGCACAACTAAGTCTTAAACAATGCCCATGTATTGTGCACGTTTATGCGCTCGCAGTCGGCGATAAATGCGCGGTACCATTTAAGTACGAATTTGCCTAAATTTCTTGAGATAAACGCCACAAAGCCTGACGACTCTATTGTCATTAAGCTGTGCTTGTTGACGTAGTCCTGTTTCGTTGCAAAGATCCGTAATTCAATATCTTTGCCAAACCTTCCTATGAAAACGGGAGGACATTTTATTTGCTTGTCTTTTAATCCAACGAGAAAATCGAAGTGCTCATTAGCCTGTTGTATTTCGACTTGCATTTGAGTTTAAATCTGGGCTTGATATTGCTGTTGCTACTGAGTAAGATACAATTGTTGTTGCCGATTGGACAATGTGTCATGTCCTGTCGCTGCAGGGGGGTCACATTAACATGAGCGCTTGCATCCACTCGTCTATTGGCACTTGCCGTATCTTGCAGAATAAGCGCTCGTGATCTTAAGCGCGACGATGGCTGTCAAGCGTACTTATCAGGATTTGTTGACGAGTTCGTGACCTTGGAGGTGGGCGCTCAGCCGTACGGCCCTTTTGTTGGGCCATACTTGCTGGACTTGTCAGCGCTATTTGTACAAACAGACCTTAACAAAAGCTCAAGCTCAAAAAAACGAAACTGATTAAAGTTTATTACAGGCTACGCTTTTTGTATAAAGGGATAGAGTGGTCTTGTTAACCTTCCAAAGGCTCCTGGGCTTGCTAAATACGGCGCGTTTGGTTTTCAGTGATGTCGTGCACAAAATTACTGGCACCTGGGTCCTTACAATCCGGAATTTCGTCTCAGATAACTCGAACAAACTTTAAGCTTTAGCTGCTTCGCCGTTGATAATCTCAAGTCTTTTCGCAGCTTGTCGAGCTCCTTGTTATGGCTTTTTAGGAGATCAGTGGTATTGGTGAACAAATTTGTGTGCTTAGAAACTTTTTGTTTTCTCATACGACGAAGCCGAATGAAACAGCTCAGTAGGATGTAGATCAAGCAAGAACATACCGAGCAGGTAACCTATCTAGAACTTGTTATCCGTGCTTTCAGTAGCGCGACAGGAATTTACCAAAAGGCAAAAGCACAAAACCACGAAACAACTGAAGGATTTTCGGATGCTTGTACCAAACTAGCGTGCAACCACACTAACAAATTACTGAAGCTCAAGTTCGTGCTGTAAGACAACCCTTTGTAATCTAGTGTTTCCTACTGTCAATACTCACAGGAAGACTCGCTTCTTGATATGTGACCACGAGCACCCTTGCCTTGAACCTTTGACCTTGACTAGACAAGTGCTACTATGTAATGCAATTGCGAGAAAATCTATTTAAGTCGGTCGTCGGACAAGACTGAGGCGCGAGCTGGGCAATTTCGGTGCAGGAAAAGGAGAGTTTGTTGTCTAAACCAAATCGATAATTGATGTTTAATGAGGGATTCTTACGACCTATTTTCTTGCTACAGCTTAATTAGTGGCTTCCACCGCCAGCCAATTGGCCCTTGTTTTACTCTATTCTCTGGAGCCCGGCGTTATCGGCCGGACCTCGGCTTTAAGCCGAGCTCCTGGCTGCATTAAAGAGGGACTCAAACCACCTACATGCAGCCTATCGGTGTTTTAACCGATTTTGGTCGAAATTAATTGCTGGTGAAGAAGTAAAGATATAAGCAATGTGATAAATAAAAAAGCCTTTAATGTGTACATGTCGTCACCAAAGACGAGGAATATAGAGCAGCCATTTACCGAAAGATCGTGCGTCTTCGTTTATGCCTCTTCTGTGTAAGCTGCTGCAAGGCCCCCCTTCATCCAATACGACTCAAAGTAAACTCTAATCTTACACGGGCACATTGTCTACCTGCACCCTTCCAATTTTCATATTTTTACCGTTTGGCGTCTGTCAAAATCAAGAATTATTGGAAGGTTTGCTGGCTCCTACGGCTTAAAAAGGACTGCACAAAAGACATGCTGGCTTTTAAGAGGTTGAGGAGCGGGCACCTTTTCAGCCCTCCCTGCTATTCAACAGCTCAGATGCTCCATGGCGTTTGTGCTTCATGAGCAAAGCTGATGCCATTAGAGCTTAAGCGACCCAAACTTCGATTGTTCCGGTGGTAGGGCCAGCACCAGGGTCAAAGTCCGTGTTTCCCAAATATTTCACATTTGGAGGGATGGGCATTTAAAGCTTTATCGCTTGAAAAAAACAGCTGAGATGGCCATTGTAGCGGGAAAGATGCAGATAATCAGGCGCGCGTGGCGTTTGCAACCTTTTGACTAGGAAGCCGGTTGAATGCTGTAAAATTACGGCAAAAAAATTTCAGCTGAGAACCTTGTGTCTTAGAGATACATTAAGGAGCAGATGAGAGCAACGTTTCTCACGGCGACATTTGAGATCCATTAGGATCCAACATTTCATTTTTGCATGCAAGGTGAATGTAAACTTTATTTTTTCTCAGAATTTGATGGGGTTTATAGCCTTCATTTCGTAAGCACCACTTCCCAAACGAGTCAAGGTGACTGTGTTCGCCTCGCACTTAAATATTTAAAGTGTAGCTAGCAGCAAGAAGTAAAGCACCGGTGGATGTCTACGTGGTAGCCAGGTCTACTTTCTCTTGATCAGCGTAGCTGAGATCCAGTTAATAAGACCACCTGACAGGATTAACTCTATGGGATCCGAGGTGGGCAACAGCTTCAGCTATTGCAAAGCCTTTCCGATAAGCTATGCATCTCGCGTGCAATCACGCATCCCTGCACCCTGCGACTTTAGCGGGAATAAAGCGAACTTTGTTCATAAAATTTCAAGTCTGCTGGTTTGAATGGCTAGTTACCTCTCTTGAAGAAAGTTGCAATTACTGTTGCTATGACACACTGCGTACGATCACGGACATGACAGAGGTGCTTCTTGTACACCTAGACTTTTTGATAGTGGTATTGTACTTTGGCTTAACCGTCAGGTGGCAAGAGTAAGGGGAGGGTCACAGATCCAGGGCCCAACGTGCAATCTGGTACAAATTGATCTCCGCTCCGATGATGGTAGACCTCAAAGCGGGGGGCAGTATATGTGAAATCGTCGATGGTTATCTGAAGATACCAGGCGTTGCGGTTTGTCTCAATCGCACCAAGGCTGAGAATGGCAGACCTTCACGGCTAAGCGGCTGTCTAGTGCGTTGCGAGGATCGTTTACATCCATAAGGCCTGTTTGGTAATTGGTGGGAGAGAGTTAGGTTCTAGCAAGGTTCGGAAAGGAATAGAAAGGAAAAAAAAGCGACCAGGCTTATCCAAAAAAATCTTGCTTTAATAAAACACATATAGCGCTTGCAAGTGCAACTTGACAGACACAAAAGACCTTGGCTTTTTGGAGCTGTGCACCTAGTGCATGTATTGGCGAAGACTATTGAGGACGTCGACATAATGATTTCGAGCTGCGTCATTAAGACTCTGGGTTTGAGTGACATCATAGCAAGGAGCACACGTTGCGAGCATGCATTACGATACGGATAATGTCTAAATTACTGCGGGATACTAATCCTTGAAGTTTCGCCTATCGTAGTGCATTCTACCAATAGTCATTGAGCAAAGCAATATTGTGTATTTGCTCTTTGGTATTAATTACTGAATTTTGTTGATGTTTGAACTTTCACGTGACTTATGTATCATAATATGGTAATCCAACCGACCAGCGGCACACATTGTATCCGTGTACTATCGTTACAGTCATTTTTCAGAGCGCGTGAGCTGGGTAAATAAAAAGCTTTCTGTACTGCCCTTGGTGTTTGTATTTGTAATTTCGTATAGCTGAGCCAAGCTCCTTAATAAACTCGACTACATTACACGAGATTAAGCTCATGACAGACGCTCGTTATATACAATGGCTTTTCGGGTGCGGTGGCTTGAATTTGAGATTCGCGATTAATCGCTTCCCCGGAACGACTTCACTTCAACTGTGGACCTAACGTCGGCCAATAATAATAAGTTAGCTCGTATCTAATATTTTTATGGCCGTCGCTACGTTCGAAGACAACGAACTTGAGTTCGATCTCGATCGCGGTGAGTCGCTGTTTCTGTACAAAATTGTGTTTCTCAAACACGGTAAGTGTCGGTCAAACGGTTCGATAGCATTTGTTTCTAATGCGAAAGCATCCGTTTGATGTTTATACTATGCAGAAGCATCTACTCGATCACCCTATATAAGCGTGCGCTCCTGGTTGACCACCTTATGCTTCAGCGAGAGTCTCAGCTCATTTGTTTCGCCGTATGCGAGTCTCTGCTTGACCATTGCTCAAAATCGCGCGAGCCCAATCTAGTAATAAACCTCTCTCATATTGCCCTAGCTTAACGTCAACAATGAAATCGCCGATATGCGGCAAATGCTGTGTTAGCGATCACCGCCCGGTAGCTAAACTTTTTTATAAATTCTAATCATGGCTTCATCAGCGTTGATCTCCGACGATGTAAAAAATAGAATTTTGAGTTTAGGCTCTGTTCACAAAAAGTACCCGCTTAAACACTAATTATCAAAGTTAAGCAGCCGCTACATCACTTTGACACGTACGCAAGCCGGACTTGAATAATGTTTTTCTGACTTAAAGTTAATTCTTGCTTATTTTTGGCAAGCTCTACTAAGTAACACAGAAAAAAAGAGAAAGCACGCTTTATTGCCCATTGAATTCATCAACACAGTAAAAACAAGATTGCGCATTTGATCGCTCGTTGACTTGTTGAGGTCTTAAAACGTAGCTTGCACTTTACCATGAACTTTGTAAAAGAGACGCTAAAAGCCACTATCAGCATCACATTAAGTGAATAGACTGGCGTACAACGTGACTGCTCTCTTCTCGCATAACACCTGCCAAGTGCCGCAAGCGCTGCTACCAATAAAGAGATAGACAGTGTCAATCGCCGCTCTAATTCGCTCTACTTATTGACTTACTGCATCTTGCTTTCACAGATCTCGTGTACGTGATCGAAAGACGAAAATAATTATTTTGGTTGATGTGAAATGTGTTTGATGTCTGTAGAAATATTGAACCAATTATCGAAGTCTGTTCGACATGATTTTACACGTATAAAGAAACAAAGTTTGCACAATAACCTGAAAGCTAACAATGCACATCGTCATGTATAACTCATCTGTCGAATCACAATATTTGTTTGATGCTTCCATTTTATGACACTCTATCGTTGGCATTAAATTTAAATACTTTTGACATCGCGCACGACTTATCTTTGAGCATAACTTTTCATTTGTGTGACGACACATTCTTCTTTCATTTGTGGTAACGCAGAATTTTCGTCGTTTGACAGCGTTTGATGTACTTCAAGATAAGACGTTTTTATGCCATTGCTATATAATATCCAAAATTTGAATTGACAATATAGGGTCCAATGTTTACTAAAAAAATTAGATTCTCGCTTTTATTGCATCTATTGGTCAAGAGCTCTCGTTTAACCCTTTAACGATACAGTCTTTCAATCTTTGTGCTTGAAATATCTGCCATCGACATTCGAGACACAAGTGATGAAAACTACGTAAATAGTTGTCATCTAATGTCAAGCCGAATGCGCTGAGAAATTTGACTGCATTACCGCAATTATTGACGAGTGCTGTAACAGCAAAACTTGAACGTTCATGCAAACCCTTATGTAAACACTTTATAAGCCAAGTAATAACGACTACTTTTAACTTAAATGCGTGTGCTTTAGTTGACCAAAACTTACAGTGAAATCCAGTCTAATACTTGCATCATTGTTATAAAAATCCGTCGCTTAACAATGCTTTGGATACTATGCGCAACCCTTATATATTTCATGTATGCCGTTAGCAACGTTAAGTCGTGCATGATTGCTGCAGAGACACTCTCACAAGCGCCTCATCGAATCTCGTATCCGCCTATAATAGACCTTTCATTCTTCCTCATTTAGAGTATAACACTGATTGCTTCAACGTGACAGGTAGTTTCATATTGATCAAGCATTGCAAAGGTAAGTATAAGATTAGGGACTCATTGAGCACATTCTTCCAAAATGAAAGCTCTATCTTTTTTAAGAAGCACCACCCGTACTCTTTCAGAGTGGCCAAGGCCTTTCTGCGCAAAAGTCTCTTTTACGCTAAGATGAATATTTAAAGAAATTGCTCGCTTTGACGGGGGGGTCATATGTCTATAGGAGAAAGAGCATTTGATGCAACATTTACTGCTTCATTGTAGCTGTCTTGCTGATATTTTTAACAAAGAGCGTCTCTAACTTATTTAAAAGCATTGTCTATACGATAAATACACAAAACGAGCAACATGGGCAGAATAATCGTAATTGTTTATGCTGTTAATTGTTGCTGTTAATGATTACTATATAACGCGAGAAAATATGACATGTTTATTGCTTATATAAAAAGGTTCAATAGCTTAGGCAGCATTAGTGAGCTGTGCCCTAAAGGAACCTGCAGCCGTAAATGATCTACCAGATCACTGATCTTTAATGTGCACGAATTATAACACAAAAATGTCCATATGCTTCGAACCTAATTTAAAAAGCCTTGTACAAGCCACAACTTATATAAATACGTAAACAAAATTTATTAGCCGTACATTTACCGAAAATAAAACAATAAATTCGTCAAACTGACCACCATATACATCGTAATAAGATTTAATGACTTATTACACATCAAAACCCACTAATTATGCTGAATTAGAATTACTCGTAATCGATGTATAATCTGTCCATGAAGCTTAAATTCTTCAGCCGTAGCGGAATCACAAGTGCCATAAATGCAGTCGACAGAGAGGAGTCGCTACCGCGACCAGAGAATAAGAACTGAGAATGCAAACAGCATTTTAACTCAGCTATAAATTAGGCTTTTCTAAAATTCTAATTTTAGGCGTAGCTCGCGAGTTTGTGGTGGTCGTCAATTTTGAGCATTTTTGGCCAAACGTTTGGATGATAGGAGCGGTCGACACAAATTGATTATGGGCTTGTTTTGGGAGATTGTACAACGCGACAATGTCGACGACCTTTAAGCCGTATTTTTGCATGCGATAAATTTTTATAGGGCAGCCGCAGGGCGGCTCGTGTGTGTAAAAGAAATTTTAATCTTCTGCTGAAGAGGCCTTCGGGTGAATGGTTATTTGCCCCCGATTCCACATGCTTAATGACGGGATCCTCGCAGCTATAGCTCGTATACTTGAAAAAGACATACTTTTAACTCTATTGCCGGCAGCAACATCTTAAGCGCCATCCCTCTAACATACGGCTTTTAACAGACACAGATGCGGCTAAGCTACAAAATGCTAACGGCAGAATACAACTCCAGCAAAAGGCTCTAAGAGTTGTTTGTGATATCGCAAGGCTCGGAAGATGCCCCTGTCATGTTTATATGCAAAGTATTTCTTGTACTGGATCCAGTCCGCTACTTTGCTATGTGTAAGCTTGATGATACCGTTAAGCATATTCACTTTCTCAGTACAAGCAAATCCGTTTTAAACACCAAAGCCAGGATTTTTCAGTTGGGGACAAAAGCCTTATCCTTGCTGATCCCAAAAAGCTCGTATAGTGTGCACCAAAAACGTAGGCTAAGTCACGCTTTCGTTCATGCCTCGACCTATTTATTTCGACAATCATAATCACAACACCGCACAAAGCAAAATGGTGCACATATCGAACATTGTCGTGTACCAATGACTTGCGTTCCTACGCCACAAGATACCGAGCGCACGACTCACCTTATGGTGGCTCAAAAGGAAGACAAAGCCCCCCTCTCAAGATAACACGGCGTATTATGAAAGGACAAATTTGCTTGTGTGCTAAATACTTGGACTATTAGTAGGCAAAAGCTGCACCTTTGCTTAAGCAACCTCAATGAGCTGCACGATGGTGGCGGCATTGATTGATTAAATCTATCAAGTAAGTGCAGTCAAACAATTTCAACGCCGGTGGTTGATATTTTCACGTCGCGTCAACATTCTTGGACTGACACGAGGGCCATGTTGCCTGCCGATTATTTGATATTTTGAAAGCTCTTCGTTAAACATTCTTGTGCTCGTTAATGCTGCCATTATGGCATCTTCAACCTTAGCAGAATTGCGATGACGTCTTGCTTTAGTACTGGTGTAGAGCTGCTTGCTTAACTTATGGGAGTTGTATAAGTACTACTCTTCATGATGTGTCGAGGGTAGCACAGTGCCGCCAGCTCCGAATTTACATAAGTGGGTACCATAAATTTGCAGCACAGCGTGGGTATTACAACTTCACAGATGGGTAATGTAGCATCATTTGATGTTTGCAAAGCCGCACAACAGCGATTGACAAAGTTTAGCAAGAGTATAGTGTTAGGTGGGTCCGACAGTAGGTAGCGATGCTACCGTAGAAGAGAATGAGAGTGCGATCCGAGCTCAATCCTTCAGTAGCACGAGCCATCCCATGGTCTACAAAAATTAGTTAAATGAATCGGGATATTACCAGCTCAACTGGCCGTTAGGTGCGCTTCAATAGAAGGAACCGGCAGAAGCGTCAGAGTAACTAAACCTTAAAATCTCAAAGCCATCGAGCTTGTGGCTAAATTAAAAGCTAGATTTATTGAGCAGGTGGTGCCTTTAAGCTCATTTTTTTCCTTTGGGGATAGAAATCTGTCATCTCTTTTAGACAAAAGGGCTTAAGTTAAATTTATAGGTAGCGCACGCTGCGTCCAAGATCCAATATTCTAAATAGATGACAAGGTTTTGAGACTACAAATAATTACAAGTGATGTATATATGCATTTTTTATAGAACTCCGACCATATTGAGGTGAAAGCACGAGATTGATATCTTTAGACACGAAGTATTGTGTCAGCAGGCCATGGTCACTGCAATAAAACCAGTGTTGAAATATTCAAACTAATTATGTCCGAAAGCTAAAGAAATGGCGAGGTGCTGTAGTCGGGATCTTTGTACTCGTTATCAACTCGATGTGCTCTAAAAAAAGGAGTGCCGACTGCTCGATGCCCATAAAAAATAAAATAGTGCAGAAGTACATATATATCGCGAAAAAATCATTTCTTAACGATACATTCGGAATATCGTTGTACTGAGCACTGGATTTGATATCATATTCCACCAAAAAGTCAGATATGCATTGAGTGGGCACCCTCGTCGTAGCTTAAGTCGACTTGCATTTTTGCGCCTTTGGTCAATTCGAGCTTAAGTCCTTTAATCAAGACTCCAATTACACCATCAAGACTAGATCCGGTGGTGATGAAGACGGTGTCGGGTTTCGCTTGACCAAAGTCTTTGAAAGCTGAAGGCATTGCTTTGAGCGTATATAGTGCGCTTCTTTTGTAGCAATTTGCTTCCTTACGTTTAGAAGCGGTACATCGCAGCAGACAATACCGTATTACTAGCATAGCCTACTCAATGCATTAGTTTCTCTGGGCTTGGCTTGTTCGCACGATGGCCCAATTTTACTGGCACTGTCTCAAACGACTTAGCCGATACATAAGAATTTTAGTTCGAGTATTGAGCAAAGTCGAAGCCGAAGGCAATTTAAATAGCCTGCTTAATAGTGCTCGGCTTTTCTTCTTTAATATGTTACGGTGTCTCTTTCCGTAATTCATTCTGGTATTATCAAATTCAGTGATGTCTCTCAAATTAGACATAAAGACCTGAGGCGTACTCGTGGATGGCTTCTTTTTGCTTCAGATGAAAAAATCAGCATGATAAGATTATCGCTGAAATGCTTACGCCTTAAGCGTGTACACAATTGTGTCTTGAAAAGTGACTATGTCTTGTGCGCTCGCAGTCGGCTATGAAGGCACAGTTTCAATCAAGCCAAACCTGCTTGAATTCGATATTAGTATTCCAGAGTCGGACGACTCTGCTGCCGCTTGGTAGCGTAGCACTATCTCGTCGCAAAGATCCACAATTCAATGTGTTTGATAAACCTTTCTCTGTAATAAAAAGGTTCATCTTCTTCTGCTTGTCTCACGACGGGGCGTACATTTAAAGAGCTTGTTAGCCTTTTGCAATCGAAATTGCATTCGAGCATGCTTCGTGGCTTGATATTGCTGTTGCTAATGAGTAAAATACATCGGTAGTTGCTTTATGGACAGTGTGCTTGTTCCGCCTCTGCAAAAATCGATTTATTGGTCTGGGTTCAATCGCCCAGACCAATAAAACGATTTTTACAGAGGCGGTCATTGACGCTAGCCTCATTCTGCAAAATCTCCTTCGTGTTGTCGGGCGTGACGTTGGTCAGGAAGCTACATTGACGTCAGAATGCTCTGTTAACGAGGTTTTAGTTTTGGTGATAGGCGCCGAGCCGTACTGCCTCTTCGTTGGGCCACACTTACAAAAAATTAATGCTTTTTTAATCTGCAGGAGCCTATTCCTAAGCTTCAAACACAAAATAGAAGCAAATTAAATTTTGTTCTACGGTCCACGCTTCCCGGATGGAGTGGTCAAATGAACCTTCCAAAAGTTCTTAGGTTTGCTAACTACGATGCTATATGTTTCAGTGATGACGTGGCCATAATTTTTGGGGTCTGTGTTTCTTCCGATCCAAGATTATGCTTTGGATAAGCGGGATGAGATCCAGCTGCTTCATCAAATTTAGCCACAAGTCCTTATAAAGCTTGTCAAACGTGTTGTTAAGGTCTGTTGAGAACTTAGGGGTGTTTACTAACGAAATTTTTGGTTCACAGGTCTTTCATTTGCTCCTACAACAAAGTTGAACGAAGAAGCTTTGTAGCAACTAATAGATCAAGCAAAACCAGGTGGGTAATTGCCCAGAAGTTGAAAACCGTGATTTTAGCAGCGGGACATAAATTCACCGAAAAGCAAAATCACTTAGCCAAAGTCTGATTTAAATGACTATGTTACACTTGCGCCAAACATTCAGATCGAGCTAAATGAGATCAAGTATGACTTTTGAATATCCCCGCTACATAGCTCGTAACAGTAGTCTTAGGATAACTCACCTTTCACTACATGACCACGAGCACCCTTGCCTTAAAATACCAACAGGTGCTACTATGTAGCACATTCGCAGAGGAAGCTTCTTGGGACATCGTTTGCCGACTGAGGCTTGATTGGCAAGCAGGACGAAGTCAGCATAAAAGGAGTATTTGTAACTTGAAGCAAATCAAAAAATAAAAAATAAATTGAGAGCTTCTACGTATTTTAGTCTTGCTACAGCCTTACTGATGGCGCTCAGCCATCTACTGCTCTTATTCTCATATTTTGACTATGATTCTTTCTACCAATCATTTTCTGTATATTCGCCACATGTAGTCTCATACTAAAACATAGTTTATCTTGAGTTAACTATGTGACTTAATAATCCGTTGGAGTCAAATAATTCTTTACATGTCCTAGTTGCGAGTGTTGAATACGCCGCATAGATAGCAAAATTCTACTTATTGAAATTCAAACCTCCTACGCTCAGGTTTCAGCGAGATCTCGTCGTGTTCTCAACCGAAACGTCACGATTGTCGTCTGCGACTACGATCGATTTTTCTACTTCGATCACGGTTTGAATGAGCTCTAGGGCGTAGTTAAGAATGTTGCACTCCATCTAAATATTAACAGATCCAAGATAATTTTTTGCCGGTAGAATTTTTGACTGCCATTGATTATGGGACGTCTGACGCATACGCACCTTGTTTTCTTAGTCTGAAATTCTGCAACCACAGAGATCTGTAGATAGTACCAATGCATACATATTTCTGAAACAATGTGAACTTTGGCGTGAGTTTCGTTGCCTTCAGATACGTCACATCTGGTGTCACTGTTAGTAAGAATTTAAATATTAGTGTGATGGCGTGCAAAATTACCCTCCATAAGCTATATAGGATTTCAATGAGACATGTCAGATTTTTTCTCTTTCCCATTTATGTAAAGAGACTCTGAAGAATACATTCTTTGCAACGCTTGCATCAAAAGTGTCGGGCCTCATACTTAAGTCTCTCTGTACGTGACCTCGCGGACATGTCTCTTACTCAACGGATACGTTGGACTGTCAGACTTTGTGCATAAGATCAAATTGGATATACCTTCTGAGGCTTTTGCATTGTGTCTGTAGTGCAACTGCGAATTCCCATCGTATTACTAAGCGCCAGCGGTAACAATTTGAGTCAATGACAGCCTGTGCGCGACCAAGAACTTGAAATTGGAGGAAAAGGGTATTTGTTATGATCGGTTTAGCGAATATTGATACAAATTTTGCCGTGACGACGTCTTTTGATTATATTTAATATAGTGATGATAAAAATCAGACTAAATTTGCACGTCAAGCTAAAAAGTTAAAAGCCATGTTAATTTGTTTTGCAGAATTCACACTTTAGATTGTACACACAAATTGAATGAAAAGGAATGAGGAGCTCTACGAGCGTGTAAGGGATACTAAAAAGATCGTCTAGCTAATCTCTGATCGTATCAATTGCGATCAAGTGTTTTTGCAGGAGCTTGCGGACCTGATTGGCATAAGTACAAGGCCATCGGCTTGAAAGCAGGAGCCTGATTTGTGAAATTCTAAAGACAGATATCTTTTGAACAAAAAACTGAATCATACTGCGACTTCGACGTGGAGCTAAGATGCAAGATAAGCTTTCGCTTGATCGGCAGCCTCTCGGCCAACATACATGATAAAGTCATACGGGTTCACTGTTCCGTCTCGCATGGCACTCCCGTCAGCCACAAATACGTTGGTCATGCCGATAACCCGAAGTTTTTCATCAGCGCACCGTTTTTGGTCATTCGAGTTGCTTGATGCGTAGCAACTACCGCCAAATTGGTGTGTGATATAATTATGATCCTTTGCAACCCAGTTCGATACCGATGTATCATCCGAAGCAGCCGAAAGAAACGTCGCTCCTTCATCCACCATGACTTTCACCATACGCTGTGCATATATTTGCAGCGCAGCAAGATCACGACTTGTGGTGATACCGATGTATCATCCGAAGCAGCCGAAAGAAACGTCGCTCCTTCATCCACCATGACTTTCACCATACGCTGTGCATATATTTGCAGCGCAGCAAGATCACGACTTGTGGTGATACCGATGTATCATCCGAAGCAGCCGAAAGAAACGTCGCTCCTTCATCCACCATGACTTTCACCATACGCTGTGCATATATTTGCAGCGCAGCAAGATCACGACTTGTGTTGAAGTATGGTGTACCTTCCTGA
>RCHQ01000388.1:0-28061 GCA_003676415.1 Plasmopara muralis
TCTCCATGAAATATACGTAATGGTTCTCATGACATTTGAGAATTTGTGACCAATTGCATGGTAAAATTGTATGGAGTGGTAACATCCTTGCTTAAGCTGTAATAACTTTGAGTGTATTGTTCATGATAAAAAGCTGGCATTGTAATTCCTTTTTTCGTCGTTTTTTATGTTATTAACTTATTTGCCTAATATTAACAATTGTGAAACCTAATTTATTTCTTTCGTAATGCTGTAACGTTGTCGCAACACTTTGCACGAAGGAGGCGTGCGAAAAGATCTGAGGCTTTTTGGTGAGCGACTAATAACTATCTCTGGCGTTATCGATGTGCGCAAATTAAAGTTGGCTTAATTTATTACACGATTTTCTCGTATATTCATCCTATTTATGCTTCCGTATGTATACACACTCTAAAAAAAAGGAAGGCACTTTCGTGCCCAATGCTGACTTCCTTTCGCTAAATTATGACCCGGGTGAAGTGAACGCGAAAGCGTATTACCGGGCCAAACAATCACAAGAGGACACTTCATCAAATGGGCTTACTTTCAAATTGAGGTACGGAGTGTCAGAACTCTTTTCTCGACGGGCGCGAGCCAAGCAAATTTTTCTCGGAGCGATTAAACTACGCGCTCGATGATCGAGACAAGACCTAAAGTCCTTGAGGATAAGTTGCCCAGTTCATATCTAGGTAAAGAAAGTCGAGGCCGTCAGCGTTACAGTTTATAAGCACTTGAGTGGCGCCCACTCGTAAGCAATATTATAACAATGAGCACTTACTGCAGCGAATTAAGGCGGGACCTGAAGTGCATTATTGACCAGCGCCGTCGCCAGAAAACAAACTCAGTATTATGTGAAGTGAAGGGAAAATTCTCATCGAAAGAGCTCATGGAAATTGAAAATCCCGGTACGGCAATATTGCCCTGAAGTCATAGACGGGGTTATTTATGCTCAGCGTCTTCAACATGACTACGCTCTCTATTACTAAGATAAGAAGTGTTGAGTTAACACGCCGGAAACTTGTAATCACTGCTTCAAAGATCGATATGTTGCACATCTGAAAGTATAGCAAACTGCGAGCAGAGCATTCAGCATTCAGTGCTTTCGTATCTAGCACTTGAAGATGTTTTGTCATCCTCTGACGTTTTCTGAGGCGTGAGCACTATTGGTAGGGTTCGCAGTACTAACAGCGAGCGTCCGTTTTTTGGAGCGGACACTCCTAAAAGCGTATATCATTTTGCCTTAGAGCTGCGCGTATACTACGTTGAGCATTTGTTGAGGCCAAAGCTCCGACGCAATAGGCGCTCATGGCACCCTATGAATCCTCTCAGGCTTACAGTTTGCCGCGGAAGCGCGATGCATTCCGCTCTGACTGCTTTTTCAATTCTACCTTCACTATTTATGAACTATAAGTAAAGGTAGGGTGTCTAATCTTTTTTAGGCTACAAATGCTTGCCAGCGCGCGAAATATTACAACGGATCGGAGTCTACCAAGGATTGAAAAACCAACCTCGTACACTCGCGCGTATAATTAGCAGTCTACCACTAGTTCCTCTATTGAGCCAAAGCTTTCACAGCTAAGTTTGCATGGTGTGTATCGATCACAAACCCGCCATGATGAAGTTAATTCTCCGCATCCAACCAGACTGGCAAATAATTTTTTTCTACACTTAGTATGCATCCTACCCTTCAATGCCTTTGGACACGATGGGAGTGAGCTTTGTTGACTCCTACGAAAAAGACACGGATCATAAATGTCCAAGCCAAAGCAGCAGTGTTGCTTTGCTTGACAGCAGTTAGATCAATCAGGTCTAGACCCGAATCGGCAGGTCTGCGGACCCCACCACTTTGGTCTCTTATGGACAAAAGCTGTCTATCTACGGCATTGCGAAGGAGCAAATCTGTCGATGGCTGTACTCCTCAAAAAAAGCCTTTAAAAGCTTATACCTTCGTCGCTTCTTCCACTTTAAGGTAGTGATTTGACCTCTAGGCCGCAATCATCTTGAAGTGGTGCCTTGGTAATGAAGGTCATCCATTTTTATAACTCACGAACATATCCATGAAGCTTACACCTTAGTTGCTTGCGGGCATGAAGACATGAGCGCTGGTGAAACTTCCAGTTCGGCTGCTTCATCGGATGTGAAAAGGACTCAAAACATTGAGGTAAAGGTATGTGCTCAGTGTTTGGCCCGACCTCTCGGTTAAAAAGTGTTCAATGCCGCGCACCCGTGATAAAAGCCGTCTAAGTGATCGTTTCTACCTATCAAAACTAAACGAGAACGTTTTAGATTCCCTTCCTTCAAAAGTAGATATTGGCTTGAAATCCACAGAAAGCGTTACCGTAGGATTTTTTGAGCCTGTGCTGCCTGGGCTCAAAATCGCACACTTTTCTCGTAGAGCTTGAGGATCATGGCGATTGTCAGCTGCCTGATAGAAAAATACGGTGCAAACGCGGCCGCATCCTTAGGCCTGTACAATTCAGAGAATTGTCCGAACTAAGCGTACCTTTCATCCGGCGGATGTGGGAAGGCGTTTTTCTTTAATTCCAGGACTTGTATATGTATACAATCTACCTGCATGTTCTTGAAACATTACAAAGCGCGACCAGGTGTGAGAAGACCACACAGAATATTGCACAAAGGAGACGTGCATCGATTTACTATCCCTGCAATTCAAAGACTGATCAATCAAAATATTTGAGTTATATTTCTCTATATGACCTAATTTACCTGTGTTATTTAGGCACGTAACTATTCCTTCGAAATGCCGATAGGGTGTCTGTCGTGCATCAAGAGCCACCATTTCTAAGGCTCCATTTAATGATTAGCCAGCTTCTACCGTTAAAGATTGGCTGAATGCAATGCCATTTGCAACTATCGCCACGAGTGGTCGCCACTAGTTGGTCTACATAATTCGCCAACATTCGCTATAGCTACAAGAATGATGAGGGAGTCATACGGCTATTTCTTTTAAATTAAAGTCATAAGAGAACAAACTTCTCCGTATGCAAAATCATTTTTATTCATGCAATCGCCATACAACTACTACATTTAACTACACTATGCGCCTCTTGTAGGTTCATTGATCTACTCAATACAACATGATGCATCACTTACAGAGATACTCCAGGGGGTACCCCAGAAATGGTACCTTTCAATAAAGCGCTTCCAGTCAGATACAGCTTTCGGATTAGCCACAATGTCGTACAATTCCGTAGCAGAACCCGTGAGGCCTGAAATCGTGACATCCGCGATGGTCACAAAGACTAGTGGGTGAGCCTGAGTAGCGGCCACTGGCCTTGCTGTAGTCCGAATGTATGACGATGGCGTTCCTTACGTTCAAGACCTTGTTGTCAATGTATTTTACGCTCGAGATCATACCCTTGAGTCCAACGATAGCCTTGATACGAAGGCGTTTTCACTGTTCTCAATCGTGTTGCCTTGAGCCGTAAGACCCATCACAGAAGTCGACTGGTCCACGGCGTTACCGCCAACCGAGCCGATCAAAATTCCGTGACCATAGCAGCAGTAGTTGTTGCTGAAAATAGTGTTCGTGCTAGATTGCATGGCCAGACAGTCGTCCTGATTGTAGATCTCACAATTCGTAATCGTAACATGGTCATTCTTGGTCAGGCCAAAACCGTCCGTATTCTTTGCCAGACCGTCGCCAGCCCTCGAGTCGATAGTGATGCCATTAATTGTCGTGTATTTGCATGTCACGATGCTAACTGTATGGTATGGCATATTCAGGATGGTGAAGTCGGAAACGATGGAGTTTATTGCACTTTGCAGCTTAAAAAAGACAGGACGGGTTATGGCTGGGCTCTGCTTCCAATGCCAGGCCCCTTGATCGTCAAGAACACCTGAACCCTTGACTTTTAAGTCGGTTCCTCCGACACTCACAAGAGGACCCTCCCAGCTTTGCGTGTCGAACGTCGTAGTGCCAATAGATTCAATGACAGCACCTTGCTTGGCTGCGCTCAGGTCCAAGGTGACTCCAGATGGCACAGTCAGCGAATCAATTGTAATCGTACTTCACGACGAGATATCGGTGCCTTCCTTGTATGTGCCCATAAGATTACAGGCATTGCCTGACGGCCCTAACAATCGTTTCACCAGTATCGGATTTAGCGATTGCTGGCCGATAGGCTGTGTATTGTTAATCTCATCGACTGGGTGGAGCATAGGAGACCCCTCAACTGTGTTCGCTAGCAATAGGAAGACGTAGAATGCACTTAAAAGGAGCTTCATGGTTTAATTAGCAGTCCGGAGGTGGGAGGTCTTGCACTGAATTTGTCAAATGGATAATGATTTATCCAAACAACGTCTTGGTTTTTCGAAAACCATGTCAGTGCATGCATGTCCACTTTGCACATCAAATCCTGTCGAATACGCGCAACCGTTCACAATGTTTGAATAGACCTAACAAACCTCAACATTTGCTGGGTTCGATGGTGTGGGGAATTGAAACCACAACAGTCTTCAAGCTCTATCGCTCAAAGTAGAGTGTTAGCACCCAAGGCTTGCACCAATGCTCTGGTTATGTTACTATGGCGTATACGCGCTCACAATCGAAATTGTGCAAGCGACTAAACATGTACATGCCAGCGGGTTATTGAGAATCAAGCGCCACTCAGCAGTTTGCAATTGCACCCGTTCTTCCAGGTCGATGATACATTCAGTATCGCCTGCAAATTATTAAATAGGGTAAAATGCTCGCTAGAAGTCGGACAAAAACCAACTGTCTTTCAGGTAGCAATCATCTACAACATGCGCAAATATGCTCAGTATTCGTGGAAAATTCACGAATAGTCCCAAAAATATTTGTCAGATACAAAACAGCCAAGCAGCCGAACATTAGAACTAACGTCTTCCTGTATATGTCAACTTCTTGTTGCGACGTCAACTGAAAGCGCAAAGTTAAAACGCTGGTGACGACCTCCCCACGCGGCGCTTAAGATTTCAGCCCAATATGCTCAATTTCAGCGTCACGAGACTGTATGTTGTCGATATATTGCAATCGACTACGACTTTCGTTCAATATCTGTACAGAGTCGAGCCACTGAAGCAGAAGGTTGTCAAGTTGGTTCCCAAACACGTTCAAAACACGAAAGAAGTGCAATAGCCCATTCCCCCCAAAAATTGTCCCTTTAAAGAAATTAAAGCTGTTACCTTGTCATGCGCCTAATACACGCACGCATACTCCGACTTCTGGTGAGCATGCAATAATCTGAAGACTCTATCATATGATCTGTTGACTTTCAATAAAGGGTACATCAATCACCTGCTGGCATATATATGTCGAGTCGCTTGCACAATTTCGCATTTGTGCACATGTGCGACATAATGACATAACCTGAGCATTGGTGCAATTAATTTTTAACGATGAAACTTATAGGCAGTTGTAATTCCAAGTTCCACACACCAACGGACCCGGCAAAAGTTGAATTTTGTTACCGCTAGACTCCGGCTTTGTCACGATTTCAAATCTCACGAGTTTTGCTACGAATTCGTTTGACACTGTCGCTAACACGAAATCTGTTTCCGTTTGTGCATTTATGGGTTTATCGTTGTGCGTGGCATCATTTCTGAGCCACCCTTGCATCTTGTTTTCAAAAATGCACCGTGCCTCTTCATCAAATTGAACTGTATACAATTAAGGATTAGATATTTAGAGAAGTTTTTATAAGCCTATTTAGAACATATATGCCGCAATTCTCGTCGACATTCAAGCAGCTCGCACGATTATTTAAAAAAAATCGTGGGAACATTGACGTTTGTAACAGCCTATACTGACACCATTTTGTAGCAAAAAAAACTTTACTTGTATTCTTTCGTTACTGTACTTGGCCCGATCTTTGTAATCTGGTTTGCTCTAATTGATGTGGGAGCCCTGCAAAGCCACAATATCATCCGAAGACCTGCAAATAATTGCGTCAGTGGTAAAATCCGTTAGGCGACGAAGTACGCAATTATGCTCAGTCATAAGCGTTTATGTCTGATGACGCAATTCGGAGACTGACTGAATTAGCAGAAGTCTGTTGGAGCCTTTGTCTAACTGATTTGTCATATCCTTAAATGCTGTTTGTTCTAGAAGTATAAATATCGTCTTAACAATAGCTCCATCGCATTACTTCAACATAACTACGAGCAAATGACGTTCGCTTTGCAAAGCGAATGCCCCGCTTGGCAACGCCTTATACCATGTGTTGTCGTCCACGTCGGAAACGCGTACTGTGTCACCAAGAACTTGATGAAGGCGCTTGGAATCAAAGCTGGTCTGAAAGTTCTTCACAATTGAAGGCTTGACTTGATGCCATTAAGCAATTCCTCCATTTTAACTTTTTGGATACCATGCCCTGATCGAAAATGCAAACTTGCGTTCGAAACTTGCATGCGACGCTGGAATCCATCAGGAGCAGTGAAAATTCTCATCGGCAATCGAGTATAGCGAAATGTACCCAACGCTAAAATAAAGTGAAAGGAAGATTCTTGAGCATTTTAAATTAAGCACGATATAGTATTGCCCTATGCATATATCTAGAGAGGTAAGGGACCAGAAGCGCTCGCGTCCTTGAAGAAGGTCCGTGATCTGTGGCATGAAAATCTATGGCGGATTTCCATGCTATTTCAGCGGCAAAAGTCCATCATGAACCGAGCGGTCTTGTCTTTCTTGAGAATGATAATCACAGGCACGGCCCCCGATTTGCTGGCATTCTGGACGGCAACACCAAGAGCTGTAAGTCAAGCGACTTCTTTTTCTTTTGCCTGCATGGTCAGGCTGTACACCAGGCTTCAATTCAAGTTTATAGGCATTGTATTAAAAGTGCTTCCGCTCAAGAAATCAAATAGTATTAGCTATCAGCGGAGCTCGTGCTGCTGCTTCTTGTCGAGAAGCACCCGTCGAGATTATGCGCTGAAGATCCTGACCAATTTTGACTCCGCTGAGTACACTCTTTCCGCAACCTTCAGCACATGCGCTCGCATAACAATCATAAGGCCACCTCGACCGATAGTGCGGCGTCCAAGACAAAATGTTATCTCCCGGGCCAAGATCAGATCGCGGCCGAGTTAGTCGTGAGCTCTTGGATCAATACCAACGCTTTGAATATCATATATCACCTCTCGTCTATCGCATCGTAATCAGAACCTTGTGCGAGCAGATCAAGCGTAAAGTCTGCGAGATCGCGCATAAATGTGACTCGCCGTTGCCCAGATGATTGCATCGAGTAGTGCAGTGGTTACAGTAGCAGGGTCAGCAAGAAGTGAAGTTATACGTGTCGTGGCCGTTGTTTATGCCGTTGTAGTAGATGTTGGCTGATATAATGGTTTCTCAATCCCAATCTCGTAATAAGTCTCTGTAGCTTCTGGGTCCATGTATTTCACCCCCTTTTTGGCCCTGTTCTTGGCCTGATGTTGTGGCTGTGGGACTTGTGATTGTCGCAACAGTTCTGCTTCTGATCCTTTCCCGTGCTTGTCGCACTACGATTGCCATTGGGGAGCGACATAGTATTGTTCGTCCAATTTGCTGAATCCGACCTTGGATGTCAGTCTTTTTGACGTTCGAAACTCTTATGAGTCTCGCTCAACCACTCTCATCATACCTTTAATGCCACACGCCAAAATGTTTGATTCGAGAATCTCGTGAAGGTCATGCCCGGTGAGTCGGTAATAACGCGTCAGCAGAAACGGGACCAACTCGTTGTTTTGATACAGGCGAGCGATATTTTCCTCCAAAATCAAGTTTCTTGGCTTGTGAGCTTCTCAAAGGTACTGACAAAGCTTTGTAGGTAGTTCTAAAAAATCATGACTGTCAGCCTCGTCAAAGTGCTTGACATCTTCGAGGCCTATGATAGACGCATTGAACTAGCCAAGGCGCCTTTTCGTAGGAAGCTAGGAAGAGCTTTAATGCCCCTGACCAGCCTTTGAAATACCGAATATACTGACACTGCTAGCGCTTTGTTGGCCAGTCTTTGCCGTTGCTGCAATCAAAGTGAAGGGTATCTAGTGCTACGCAATCGCTTGGGTCTTGTGTGCTGGTGCGTACCCCTTACTTGACGGACATCTCCCGCTGGCTTTCGTTGGTGGGCTCAATGGTAGCCTTGAGCAGAAGTAGGGAAATGACGTGGCGTGAGCAAACGAGTTGAGCCTCATATGCTGTATGCCTGAAGATGCGAATTATACGTGTCTTGATTAATTGTTGTTAGCAGATGTCTGCTGAAGCCGTGGCCTTAACATTTGACGATGTTAAGGCCACGTTATTAATCAAAATTAATAACTCTAGAACGCCGTTTAAGCTGCATTAATTTAACAGAATGATGCGGCCTTGAAAAGCTTCTAGCTCGTTTGAAATTAGGAAGGCCCCCCACGTTTTCGTCCACTTCGGGCAGTGTGCAATTTGAAAGACTCGTAGTCTGACTAGCTTCTTTTGAAACAATCCACTGTACTGAGTATTGGAGCTTGTGACTATCAGAAATTTGCTGCCGCCGTCAAACCCGCTGCGCGAGGCCACGATGTACATCAACAGGCGAGTGTGGTTGCTATCGCGTTGCTTTTTGCACCCAGCACGAATTTTCAGCAAGCGACTCGGAGACCGTGCGAACTCGTCTGGCAGATTCTTGTGCTATCCGTGGTGTTGTGATCATCTTTGTACACGCTCAAGATGCACTGACCACTTGGCGTAGTCAGTGAAGATTAGGTCATTCCGTAGAATAGTACGACAATGATGTAATCAAACGTTGAGAATAAAAGAAAGCGGAGAAAGGATGACTCTGTGCTTATGGAATGATAGTTTATTTGCATTTAGTCTCATACTGTAGTTTCAGCGACACAATATCGCCACGGTTTGATCTGTGTTGGAAGGAGAGGTGAGCGCATATCTTTGGGGCGTTGTCAAAAGAAATTATGACTTTTGCTTTGATAATAATCCTGATTCAATTTAGTCCACCTGCTTTCATTAATAAAAAGTAAGCGGCACATAAGATAGGAGAAGGTTTCTTTGCAATATGATCTTTCATAGAGCATTCGGACAGGTGAACGATCCTCTCTCTTTTTCTTTGTGGCCAACTTAACTACTTTGGGCAGCAAAGCATTAACAGAGAAAGTTGATTGATGACGTTGCTGGTGGCGACACCTCGAGACGATTATTGCTACAGTAAGCCAATCGTTTGTAGTAAAAGCCTTTCGTTAGAAGCGTTGGTAAATGGTGCCCGATCGACACCTCACCGGAGTTTGGTCAAGTTTCAACACTGAGGTATTTCGAAAGATACGGATATGTTCATGTCTAGATTCCGAATATAAATTTAGTGCATATTCAAACAAATTTGTAGATAGGGCGAATACATAAGTATCATATTATATAAATTAGTCTTTAAATTGCAATCTAATGCAAAACGTCAAATCCTTTAGACCAGAAATTAAAAAAAACAGTTATTACCGAATGACCGATGCACGTTTCCTCGGTGCAATGTGTTGTGTGTTAGCGCTACACCGGGTATTGCTGTCGTCGGAAACCATCGAAACGGTACATAAACGCATCCGTCGAACATTCTTATTGAAAGACTTGCAGGCTTGCAAGAACCTGATGTAGCGGCTGCGTTTGCAGCGCTTTTGCTACCAGGTAGCTAAAACGCGGCATGATGCCCTTGAGCTCAGGCAGCACAGGCTTAAATAGCTTTAAAGGTAGCGTCTAGTGTGCAATCAATGGCCGGTGAAATTTAAGGTCACCTTCTGGAAAGCAAGTAACCCCAAAGTCTTCTCTTCTGTTTTAACGGAGTAGAAATGACCACTTAGATGACTTTGGTCACATGATCGTGAAATTTGCGCTCGTTTACCCGTAAAGTTGGTTCAAGAGCTGGGACTTCATTCTTAAAACCTCTTCGCTCGAGTATTTTGGGGCCTGTAAACACATAAAGTAATACCTAAGAGCAACAAACTTCATGATGTAATACCGCTCACGCTTATGTATCAAAAGCAAGAAAGGAGTAAGCTTCATGAGATTGTTCAAAAGTTGAATAATATGGCAGTCACCATTGCTGCGTCGCTACTCCTTATATAAGTCAACGTGACTACAACCTCAGAGTAGGCTCGCCTCCCACCAAAAAAAAATTACATTGCAAAAAGCGGCGATTGAAGAGTCGTATCTAAAAACAAATCGGCAAAAAATAGACTTGCTATTTAAGTACGCCGTGGATGATAATTTATTGTCCAGTATAACTAAAGGTATTAGTGGCCGTGGGTCGCTCACTTGGGTGGACTTGTTCGCTATTAAGCAAAGAAGCATCCACCGCTATTGCTGTAGCACATAATTTGTCCCTGAACCAACAATGCTGTTATCCATCATCTCCGAAACGTAAGAGCGGGAATCTGGCGGGAAGGAGGTGTGGACATGAGTCCCTTTAATAAGTGTTTGATCAATGCACGCCATTTAGCTCCTGAGTTCTTGATAGCACTCGAAAGAAAAACTAGCAGCGGTAAATTTTGATCGTGTTCGAGGTTATGAAGGGCATTTTAAGTCTTGATAAACTCTGGCGCGTACAAACGTTATGCGCGCTGACAGAGTTTCGCGCTAGCGAATTAGTCGACCGATGTTCGAAGGAGAAGAAACGTTCACAAAATGGCTTTGACTAGACTGGGGAATAAAACTTTTTCAGACGCTTTTAGGTGGTAGGGAAGTGAGAGCGCGGAGTCGTGCTTTCTTCTTGATATGGACAAGTGTGACTTGAACCTGGCTGGAAAAGAAGGATCGATCGGAAAGGCAAGGCAAGGCTATATGTGCTGAACACACGACTGGGACCATGCTGTGGATGCAGCTCCTAAAGAGGAAGCCTTTAAAGGTACACGCGCGAAGTAGATATGGGCTTTCAAAGGTACTGATAAAGATGGCTGCCACTATCGTTCGCAACCGCTTTAAACGAAATCAGTCCACATTAAAAATCATTAAGACCATGTTAGGGAAGATTTTGAGATAATAGATAATACAGGCCTGTAAACTCGGGACCAGCGTTAACAAATGCGGCAACGAAAACTCATGTCCTTATTGCTTTTTAGTAGCCGTGGAGGATGAGCAGATTCTAAAAAAAGGGAAAGCCTTTGAGGTTCGGCCTACGCCACGTTACTAAAATACTATGTGTGAGCGAAATGGTCTAGCCAGCTATATGTGTGAGTACAGAGTCGGCTATGCGGATCTTGCAAAGCTTTATTCCAATCTTTCGAAGAAGAAAATTCAACTTAGTCGACACCAGAATGAATCATATAGTATCACGGAAATCTTCTCGCTCTGGCTTTGTAGGACCTGACGAAGCGATTAAGTGTTGCGACTCTTCCGACCGTATCTAGGGGTGTGCGCTGCTGCAACGTATTGATTCTGGATACGAAGAATATAATTCTTTTTACCTTCAGCGTCTTAGAGCTGCTGAATAAGACTGCCTCGTTTATGACAACAATTTACTTCCGCGCTTCTTAGATTTCACTTGCAATATACTTCTGGATTTAAACGATGTTCCTCTTAGTGGTCAATTGGGCCAAGGTATCAGTCTTGACAACATATTTGCCAGGTATGTGAATTTTCTTGATTCGTTTACATAATCAACCCCGCGCATCACATGCCAAAGGCTGATGTGAGTGTGTTATCAATGCGGCTTGCACTCTTCTTCGTAAATGGACTGAGACTCTACTGACTCTTTGAAAGGCAAAAGGTTTTTTAGTGAGCTACCTAGGGGGCTTGCAAAATTCTACGTAAATGGAGTGAGACTCTACAAACTCTCTGAAACTAAAATGTTCTCGAACAGGAAAAGTAAAATGAATATTTCAAGCCTCGGATTGGGGAATTGATTTCTTGCGGAAGCCGTTATCGTGCTTTTCATAGAATCAGCTGTAAATGACCATTCGTGCAAGGGATGCGATGGCTTCGCCTGAAATAAACGCAAACATAACACGAGAAACCAAATCAATATATACGAATAAAAAAAAACAGAGCATGTTCGGACACAAAGACCCTTTTCTTGGACAGGTAAGCTTAATATTTCTAACAATTAACGCATCATCGTATCGGACCTTTTACAGTCCTTGTGAGCCATGGGCTAGCGTATGCCATCACCTTCCCTAGACGATGTCGACGCACCCAGCTTATTTTATGGAAGCTTTCTGAAATCATATTTATCCTCACGACTTCGAGTCTCATATGAGCTTTCACGTGCCCTCAGCATCTCTCTAGAGCGTTCTCCTTGCCTTCAACCTGGATAATAAGGCTTGTTTGGATGGTCATAAGGTGCGCGTAGCTACAACCGTATTTGCCATAAGGCTGAGGGATGGTAAGCACAGGGCGAGAAACCACTCCATTATTGCGCTTAGAACTTACGTACTTAGCGCCCGGCTAAATATCGTGCTCAAGACGAAATTTGCGGAGCTATATTGTCTTCGCCCCACCAGGTAACCATATTGTACTCAAAGCTTCAGTCATTGAGTACTCCGTTCATATGGGGTGGATTTCAGGTTGTAACACCACTCAAATCCCGAATAAATTCTCCGGCCAACCAAATAACGGAGGTGACAGAATTCAATTTCCAGGGCAGACGATTCGTCTCTTTAGAGCTCTCCCGACGATTAGTGAAACTATTAAGTGACATATAGCGCGGTACTATAAGACGTGCTTGGCCGCCGTAAAATAAAGCTAGAAGATTGGCTCTTATTAGCCAGCTATCATCCATACATGGCATCCAGAACGCGCGAAGCGGATGAGCATACTAAGCGGCTATAAGGCCTGAATCGACCAAAGAGCATCCATATAAAAGGTCTTCTTCCTCTTCATCGAATATGAGAGTAGCCCAAAAATAGTTGACTGCCTTAATCCAATACCGATGTTTCTGCTAGCAGCGCAATGGTAGTAGTGAGACCTTTATTTTGATCTACACAAACCTAGCGATGTCGACTACGTTGGTCCGCCATCCACGAGCGGGGGTAAATGCGGTCTGATCCCCGATGAAGTCGTTAAACGCCAAGAGGATACTTTTGAGCGTGGGACGACATATACTAGCCAGCTAATTAGCCAGCTTGATGAAGCGAATTCTATTTCTCTGAATCTTTTGAGTAATTGTTGCTTGTACATTTTTTACTCTACTAACATATTTTTTGTGTCAGTTCGTGATAGATCATACGGATGGTATTAATTACTTTGCAGGCGTTGTTATTCTTGTAAATTGCTCTTTTAGGCTAGATAGTGATCAGCGTCTTTTTTACTGTTTTACTACGGAGATAGCTCCTTATGATTGGAGATGGCGCCAAAGCAACAACACCGCACATGAGACGAGACTGATAATAAACCAGCAATCAGGCGATCTTTTATCCTGTTCAAAAAAGGACTTCACAACACACTGCTTGATCTATTAAGACTTGTTAGGTGTAGTGGCGGGACGAAGCTTGAAGGGGTGGTGACGACACCTCAGGTCTCATATGAGATATAAAGTAGGCACGATTACCCACTATGAAACTTTGAATGCGTCATTGATGTATGCAAACCCATGCACGTACAAGGTCCGATACTTTAATATCGAACTTGATTTGAAAGGCGGCATACTACAAATCTTTTTCACCTTCAGCTAACACGCTTGTTTCAGCTATCCTATCGTTGTGTTAAGCAGATGCAAATGCATCTTTTACGTAATTCATTTATGGTCACTGATAAATTTAGTTGTGATGCATCCGCACAGCAGACTTCGCTCGACAATGAGATGCAAGCTTACAAAATTTGTGCGATCGTAGCTTTGAGAAGAACGGTTTATCCTGTCTGCAACGCAGCGAAGCTAGAAAGAGTGTGCTACAATTTCTTTTGCATAATAATGGATCTGAAGAGAGGACAAGCTAAAAGAGAAAACCAAAAATTCGCGCAGCCATCTTTGCTATGATGCGGCAGAGCTTTGGGTTGCTACTTTGTTTTAAAGCCTCGACCAATCCCGAAGCTCAAGAAATGTGGCAAACAGTCTATGTATTGGTAGGACACCAGTAAAATGTATCAGCAGCCATTATCTATTTATAAATTACTTATTCGTGGTATGTAACTACTAGTGTAAATACTGTACATTTGATTTCACTATCGAATTCTCTGACCTTCGTAGGATCCGACCGCGGAGCTTCAGTTACAAATCGACGGCGTCCGTCTATCATCATTTACGTATTGTAGACATAAGCATTTTCCTTTATGTCAATTTCGACAAAATGGCCCGTCGTGTTAATCCATGGTGTGCTAGGCTATGGCAAAATCCGTCCGCTTTGGAATTTATGGACGCCGTATTGGCCTGAAGAAGCATTAGACAAACTCAACCCGAACTACATGATGGTCGACATCGGAGCTTTATCCTCGGATCACGATCGGGCATGCGAAGCCTTTTACCAACTTTATGGCGGTCAAGTTGACTATGGAAAGGTTCACAGTCATGAAGCGGGGCATAATCGTTTTGGCGAAACGTATAGAAATCCAATGCATCCTACGTGGAGTGCGTCCAATCCTGTACACTTAGTCGGTCATAGCTTTGGAGGTACTACGGCATTGGAGCTGTATCAACTGCTCTGCTCAGACTTCTTCAAAGTCGGCAGCGACTCTCGGTGGGTTGTAAGCTTGGTCTCGATCGCGGGTCCACTCTCTGGCTCTACTGTGACGCATCTCTTTGGACTGCACGACTTGCATATGGAGCCGTGTTCTCCTGGTCACTTTATCGGTGCAGCATTGGGTGTGTGGTTCAAGCTGTACACCGACTGGCCATTGCTCCGCCACATCTTCGACTTTCGAATGCCTCAATGGCGATGTGTTAACACCTACCGCGAAATTTTATCACCTAATGGCCGTATTAACGGCACCACTGACCTTGCAGTGTTTAACATCTTACCGCGAGAGCGAATGAGGCGCAATGATCATCTCATCGACCTAGACAAGATTTTCCTCGTTTCTGTGGCAACTTCCAGTCACGTCACGATGCCTCAAGTGGAGATAATTTTAACAATTCTTGGCATTATCTGTGCGATAGCTAGTGTATTCGGGCACGCACTGGTTAAGACCTTATCGACGTTAACTTTGTTCGTCTTACTTCCTGTTCTATGGCGACGAATTCGAGCTCTGGATTATGCTTCAATTCCTTCTCTCTATTGCCTTCTACTTGTTATACGACGGCATGTGCGCACACTGCATATGATCTTCGACGGCTTTGATCGAGAAGTATGGGGTGAAAACGACGGTGCGGTAAATTTGTACTCAATGTTGCAACCATTCGCAAGTGATGGCGACACCGAGTCGACTACTTCGTCAGCTTCGTCGCAATCCTCGGAAGAGGTCTCCGACTTTGCAACAACTTCAAGCATAACGCCGGAATCATACAAAATCGGTGCTCAAGGTCTTGATCCGACAAACACTACCAACTTGTCTAAGCTGCGACGCGGATACTGGTACATTCACCGTGTGGACAAGAATCATTTGGCTGGGACGCACTTCGACAGTGACTCACCAAAACTATTTCAGCGACTCTTTCCCGTGCTGGCACATTTCGAGACTTCTCACACCTTGGATTGAATGTGCTGAATCTATTAATACCTTTGTGCCTCTTACACCTCTCCTTTTCTAAAAGTGACACTATCAAGCTGCACAAACAGTTCAAGGATTATATGTACATAAACTTGTCAGTTCCTGACCCTCCTATAGCCTTGAGGGTGTCTAATTACATTCTGTCACATTGTTGATTGGGTTAGCATTGGCTTGTTACAACACCCAACACATAAACTCATCTGCAACACTCGTATACCCCACCCCCCTTTTACCCTGCTACATGTGGTGCCGCACTCGCCCACTTCCTCTCGCAGGACTTCGACCTGGGAGACCATCCTGAAGGTACGAATCCTCCGTGTACGTAAAGCCCTTGAACGGGTCGTTGCCTGTCAGACTACTGCCGTACGCAGTGCCACTGGCGGGTCGTCGTCCCGTGGTCATCGCCATCCCACGCACGTGGTTGTCTGGACTCACAACGGGCATGTCAGTGAATTCCCGATCGAACTGAGACGTGTCCAATGCACTTGAAAACGTTGGACGCCACGGAGGCGGCACCTGTCCAGCTGCAAGAGCGTCCCACTTAATTTCTGTGAAAAATGGGTGATGCTTAATCTCTCCTGCGTCAGCAGGGCCCGTTCCCAGACGTCGGGTCGGGTCCCGCTCTAGGAGCTTCCTTAGCAAATCTTTGGCGTTCGGTGACAAATACTTCGGAAAACTGAGGTCACCCTTCCGAATCTTTTCAAAGAGACGGTCACGATCGCGACAGTAAAATGGCGGTAAGCCCGTGAGCATCTCATAGAGGAGCGCACCCAGTGACCACCAGTCCACTGCTCGGCCATGGCCCGACCGATTTAAAATCTCTGGTGCGAGGTATTCGGGTGTTCCACAAAATGAATTTGCGCCCGAGAAATCGTCCTGAATTCCTTCTTTAGATAACCCAAAGTCCGTAAGACGGATATGTCCATTTTCGTCAAGTAAAACGTTCTCGGGCTTTAAATCGCGGTAAATCACATCCAGATTGTGCACGTATTCAATTGCCAACGTAATTTCAGCAGTGTAAAAGCGGGCTCGGTGTTCAGGGAATCGTTGCACTTTGCCAAGATGAAAAAAGAGCTCGCCCCCTGCACAATAATCTAGCACAAAGTACAGTTTCTCGGACGTTTGAAAGGCGTAATTGAGCCCAACGATAAAAGGATGACGCACGTAGCCTAGAACGTGGCGCTCAGTGCGCGTGTGCTCTACTTGGTTGCGCTTGATAATGTTCTCCTTTCGAAGCACCTTCATGGCGTAAATAAGTCCAGTATCGCGCTTGCGCACTAGCAACACTTTGCCGAAACTGCCCTTCCCGATAACCTTAATCATGACAAAATCTTCTAACGTAACTTTCTCACTACGCTTCCTTTGCTCCTGTACTTGCTGTTCGTGTTGCATCTGCTTCTCCTCCAGTAGCGTCTGTTGGTCCAACCCAGCGCCGGACATGTCGGTACTGTAGTCAAACTGGAACATCTGCAGTAAAACATGTCAGTCACTACGTTTATAGTAGCACAAACAATCAGCTGCCTCAATAACGCACATCGTCATCATGCAACTCGTCGTGGGAGCGAGGATCGTCATCAGTCGTCGAGCCAAACATCTCGTCCATGTCGAGGTCTCCAATGTTGCGTGCACCTATTTGCGCCGCATTCTGCAGTCCTGGAGACGGCACATTGGCATCAGCACTTACAAAGTCCACAAAAACATGGGACTGGTAAATCGGCGCGTGTTGCAATAGCTGCATCATCCACATGCTCAAGTCCACGCGCGCTTTTTCTAACGATTCAGGAAAGCGCACATCAAACATACGCGGTGGACAAGCAGGCATCGTCTGGCCAAAGATCACTGCAAGCTGCTTTTCCAGTCGCTGAAAGGCCTCAAAAGGTCGATAAACTGTCCAAGAGCCGCCGCCGCTTTGCTGGACCGTCCCTAAAAAGACCTGGTCATTCACAAAGCAATAAGCCTAGGAAAGACCTCGTTAAGACCGCTGATTCCTACCACGCAATCGGCTTGCGCGCTGTCTCGCACCACCCCAAAGCCTGTGATCAGTACACTAAGCGTCGCCATCGGGACGCACGTCGAGTAGAATGAATACTGGCGATTTACTGACTGGCTGGCGACCCCCTGTCTGATTCAGGCGACAAAGAGACCGCGACACTTGCAATGAGTAAGGCACGACGAATTCACTGTCATTGGCAGAAAAGACACAGGTGATCTCAGCTAATTAGAGGCGGATCAGTAACACAGAATGATGCGGCAAAATTCTACCTTACATTTACGTGTTTAATTTACTGCAACGACGCATCACGAAAATACAGGTACAACTGCAATTCTGCTTTGGATCTCATTTGGTGTAGACCTGCATTTGAATAAAGTGGCAAATCTCGACTAAGCTTTGTGTACTCTGCCTTTAAGGAAATACAAACATGACTTACAAATACTTCAGTGCAAGAACTACATTACGGTCGTCTTTCATATTGTAATCGCGAGTTCATTCCGGCTTTTTCCAGGCAGCGTCGACGTCATTCCCAAACTTTGCTGAATTTAAAATTGTGTATTTAACGGGGTTGTACAGTACCTAGAACAGAGGAGGCAAATCGAAAGATACGAGATTTTCAAATATATAATCGTGTACAATTACCAGATTGACGCATACAACGATTATTCTATTATGGGTCCTACCTATACTGCTTTCCATGCACCAAATTCAACTGTATATTTGGAAGGACTATATGCATCAAATTACCTCGTAACGCGACCTGAGTACTATACCGATAGGGGTGCCTTATGTGCACCGGGAGTCATCATTCTACTAAAGCTCTTCTCTGACAGGAAGTGAGCTTAAAACACAGGAGTTTGGCTTAATTTGAAGACCTCCCTATTTCAAACTTAGACTATACAGAGACAAGTACCCTTGACCTTCAAAAGAAAAAGTCAGTTTGGTCATAAGGATGATCATATAGGCAGCAAAAAGGGTTGATAGTCCGTCGAGTCATTTCACAATAACGAATGCAACAAGAAAGATGAAAGTTTTGTCTTTCTCAGTGGCTAGACCACCAAAATTAGTTACGCCTATTACAAAGATTGTGCTATCAACAGAGGCTATGCCTGCAAGGGTTGAGCTTGCAACTAAGGCTGCGCCTGTACCATGGGCGGCGAGCGTTAAAATTTTGCTCTCCAGAGAGCCGCCAAGGCAAGAAAGACTCTTATGCAGCCTCCCACTCCACCGCGGCGGGCAACGCACGACGACCGTTCTACTTCGCCCGTGATTCGCAGATACCTCCACCGTCGGGCAATTAATACGACGAGGAGAGGGGCGTGCGCTCTGGCAAGCCTTCGCCTAATATTTCGCTCGCTTAGGCTAAAAAAGCCTTAGGTCAATGACAATGCATTAAAAACAACTTCATCGCTGGTGGTTTGTCTCTATAGCTCTCCGGCCAAAAAAAAGCCTATCCAAAAATTTTCAAGACAAAAAATTGATTTGAAATACCCTTCATAACGAGGCCATTAAATCAAATGCCAGGACGACAACTCTAAGTACATTTCTTGGTTGAGCTTAGTAGTAGCACAGTGAGCGAGGGACTATGTGACTTGCCCACCGCCGGGTAACGTGGCAAGTATGTTCTTCGAGATGTCCGCTAGCATTCTGGTTCGATCAGCCTTCTGGGTACAATATTTCATGACCGATGCAGGCCAAAGTGCCAAGCGCTTTGTGTGTCGCGAAAGCTCTTCGGGGGCCACTTCCTGCGCATATATGAACAAAACTTCGCTCAAACCGATCTGTAGCTTTAGCTCGACTTTACGGCGGCTATAAGTGTACTTTTATCACCGCATCAAAATTCGCTGAAAAAAATTTCTTGGCGTAATTATGTGTTTGTAGATAAGATTCGGTATGGAGATACCCTTGGATGCTCCCCAGCACTGCTACCACCACGGCTCAATACTTTTTTCTGAGATTAGGTAAACCTTCAGGGTGTTGCAGTCCGTAATTCGATCACCTTAGACAAAAGGATTATGTTTGCTGGCTTGAAGTGCAATCGGCTCACTTCGCTAATCGAATTCAAATCGCCTTTGAGATGTCTTGGCTTTGGCAAAATGCTAAGCGTTAAGGACGGGTGAGGACATGCCCAAATGGGTGACCAAAGATGGCGGCTTGCATTTAAAGCGCCAGTTTATTCGAATTCCATATCACAACGGCCACTAAGCAGTCGTTACAGAGCTGTTTTAATTGGAGAGCCTTTGCTTACTAACGCTGGTGCCGATGGCCTTGCCGACTGTGGAGGCCACTTTCGCCTGAGTCTTGCGCCCTCTTTATAAGGGGCTGCAGATCCTGCGCAATCCAATTGCCACGCCTAATGTCTTGAAGACCTGTGTTTTCAAGTTGCGGAATTACTTACTTGGTGGCAACACCTTCAGCGTCTTCGGCATCCAATACTGCTAGTAGATCTTGATTGCCCTTTAAGAAAGTTCTAAGACTTGTCATCTTGTCTGCCTGCAAGAAGAAATCAGTACCTACGATACATCCCATATTTTCTCGGGTGTATGTTCGCCCAAGCTTCCATTCAGAAAACATGACTCATATCAATTACTCACTCAAGACCTGTTGCGTGGAATTGGGCAGCTAACAGCTATGGCTTTTTCCCATCAACGGATCAAAGGCCCGTGCTTATCTAGCCACGGTAACTGTCCACAGGTAGAGACGTGGGAGGGAAAGTTTTCTCGAGCCTCTCCTTCACTATTTTCAAAGGCGTTAAAGCTTCAAAATGTGAAGCTATAGAGTAAATCAACCTATTTGCATAGCGCTCAAATCTGTTATAATAAGTGCTGGACAATGCGGACGGTATTTCAGCGGCTTCACCTTACGTCTAAGGATATATCAAGCTGATGCTTGATTTTGCTCATACATATCGAATCATGTCTTTTAATTATCTAACCAGAACTGGACTTTGAGCTAAAATCAACTAAATCGACACTTATGCTTTTCATCAAAAGGTAAAGGAGTTAGACCATAGGATGGCTATTAAAATCTCAAAGACATGATAGGCTTATAAGGACTGAATCCGGCGATTTCATGATCAAATTAAACAAGTTGGTGACTTTAAAATAACCTTACACGACAGCAGTTCGCGGGTACGCTTTAAGAGTAACGGCGAATTTTGATTGATGTAAATTTCGACTTAAGGCTGAAATCCGCAAAGTTTTTAACGAACAAGACGGTGGCAGCTGAAGTATTAGCGCTTTCGTATTTTTTTACATTCATACTGTCAACATCTTGGCAAGCAATGATGGAAGCGAGTACAAAGACCGAGAAGCTCAAGTAATCTATAATTTATTAAGATTAAGCACTACCAAATGAAGCCCGAACACTGAAACCCTGTACAGCCACAGAAGTGTCCTATGTATCTTTCTAGACGTAAAAAACTTTTAAGACGTGGAAAGACGCAAAAGAGCCACAAGTTAGCGCATAACCACTCTTTTAAAACGCTAATATGCTGTACGGCCACAGATACGATTTTTCTATATGCACAGACGCAGTAGAGTCACAACTAAGCTTATAATTACTGTTTCTTAGTGCTGAGATGCTGTACGACCACAATTACGTCCTTACTATTATTCTAGACATGCACAGACGAAAAAAGCTCAATCTAACTATTTTGAAGCGCTGAGATACTGTACGACCACGAATATGTCCTTTCTATATTTGTAGACTTGTGTAGATGCATTTGAGTCACAACTAAGCGTATTATCGCCCTCTGAAATGCCGAGATACTGAACAACCTCAGATAGCAGCTTTCTATCATTCTAGACACGCTCAAACGCAATTGAGCCACAACAAAACTTTTACTCACTCATTGAAGCGCTGAGATGCTGTACGACAATCGTTATGTCCTTTCTATCATTCTAGACGTGCAGAGGCGCAACAGAGCCGAACCTAAGCGTATGATCACTCTTTTGTAGTGCTGAGATGCTGTGTGGCCACAAATAGTTTTTTCGCATAGCGCAGACACAATATAGCCAAATCTAAGCGTATAATTACTCTTTTGAGCGCTGATACGATGTACGGCCACAGGTCTAGACCTGCACAGATGCAATAGAGCCACAATTAAGAGTTAAATCAGCCTTTATAAGCGCTAAAAGGATGCAAAGCCACAGATCTATTCCGTCTATCTTTCAAGACGTGCACAAGCCACATCTGAGCGTAGAATCACTTCTTCAAAGTGCTGATATGCTGTACGGCCACAGGTATGATCTTTCTATCTTTCTAGACATGCACAGACTCAAAAGAGCCACAACCAAGTGTAAAAATACTCTTTTTGAAAAGCGCTGATTTGCTGTACACTCACAAATGTGTCGTTTCTATCATTCTAGACAGGGACAGACGCAAAAAATCTTAAACGAGCGTAAAATTATTTTTTTGTAGTGGTTTAAAGCTGCACGGCCACAGATACGTCCTTCCTCTCTTTATAGACGTGCACAGACGCAATAAAGCCACAACTAAGCGTATACTTACTCTCTTGAGAGGCTGATATGCTCTACGGCCATAGATATGTCGTTTCTATCATGATAGACGTGCTCAGATGCAATAGAGCCACAACTAAGCGTATAATCACCCGTTTGTAGGGCTGATACCCTTTAAGGCCACATATTCGTCCTTTCTATAATTTAAAACGTGCGCACACGCAATAGAGCCATATAAGCTTATAATAATTCTTTGTAGCACTGAGACGCTGTACGACCACAGTTACGTCTTTCTATTTTTCTAGACGTGCGCAAATGTAAAAGCACCCCTACCATTTAGTAGATCCAAGTCCATGGCCTTTATAATTTCATTTGGACTTTTCTTTTACTTTTGTTCAAGCGATGTATTTTCATGGTTATATCGGTATAAACCTTTTAACACCAACTGGTTTCATAATAGTTATTTAAACCATGTATACGTGGTTTCGAGATATTGTAAAAGCTGTGTATGAAGGTCAACAAGGCATGATTAAGCGTAAGATAACTCTTTTGAAGCGCTGATATGATGTACGATACTTTCTATCATTCTAGACTTGCGCACACGCAATATAGGCATAACTAAGCGTAAAGAACACTTTTGCAGCGCTGAGATGATGTACGACCACATTTACGTCATTCATATCTTTTTAGACGGCTTTAAATGCAATAGGGCCATAACTAAATGAATATTTACTCTCTTGTAGCGCTGTTACGCGGTACGGCCACAGATACCCCTTTTTGATCGTTTTGAACGTGCGCAGACGCAATAGAGCCACAACTAAGCGTAGAATTTTTTTTAAAAGCTCTGAGATGATGTACGACCACAGATATGTCCCTTCTAGACGAGCACAGACGCAACAGAGCTACAACAAAGCGTATATTCACTCTTTTGAAGCGCTGAGACACTGTGCGAACACGTGTGCGTCCTTTTTATCATTCTAGACGTGCACAGACGCAATAGACCCACAACAAATTGTATAAGCACTTTCTGAAGCGCTAGACGCTTTACAAACACAGATTCATCCTTTTTAACATTCTTAATTTTTTTAAAAAATGATTATACGGTTAGGCGTGGGCCAATTGCGTCTATGCACGTCTAGACAATTAGTGGGGACGTATCTGTGCCTGTGTTATTACATTATATTGGAGCTTTGAAGAGATATTATACGCTTAGTTGTGGCTTAATTGCGTCTGGGCACGTCGAAAGGGATAGAAAGGACGTATCTGTGGTAGTACAGTATTTCAGTGTTGCAAAAGAGTATATGTACGCTTAGTTGCTCCTCTATTGGTTCTGTGAATGTCTCGATAGATTGAAAGGACGTATATGTGGCCGTACATTATCTCAGCACTTCAATCGAGAGATTATATGCTTACTTGAGGCTCAAATGCGTCTGTGAACTTCTCGAAAAATAGTAGGGACGCATTTGAGGTTGTACAGTGTCTCAGCATTTGAGAAGGTAATTATACGCTCGGTTGTGGCTCTATTGCGGCTGTGCACGTCTTAAAAGATAGAAGGGACGTATTAGTGATCGCACATCATCTAAGCGCTTCCAAAGAGTGATTATTCGCTTAGCTGCGGCGCTATTGCATCTATGCACGTCAAGAATGATAAAGAGGACAAATCTATGGCAGCACAGCATTTTAGCGCTTCAAAAGAGATGTTTTATGTTCAATTGCGGCTCTATTGCGTCCAGGCAAGTCTAAAAAGATAGAAATGACGTATCTGTGGTCGTTCATATCTTAGCGATTCGAAGAGTGGTAATACGCTAATGTGTGGCTCCGTTGCGTCTGCACACGTAATGAAAAATAGATGGGACGTTTCTGAGGTCGATCAAAACCCCAGCGCTTTCGGAGAGTGATTGTAGTGTTGGCTCTGTTGCGTCTGTGCACGTCTAGATAAATAGAAGAGACGTATCTATGTTCCTACATTATCTCAGCGCTTCGAAGAGCTGTTATACGCTTAGTTGTGCCTTTTTTTGCGTCTGTGCACATTTTGGAAGATAGAAGGGACGAATCTGTGGTCGCGCATCTTCTCAGCGCTTCAGAAAAATGACTATAAACTTAGGTTTGCTCTATTGCGTCTGTGCACGTTTAGATAAATAGAAGGGAAGAACTCGTGGTCATACACCATCGCAGTGCTTGGAAGAGTTGATTTACGCGTAGTTGTGCTCTGCACACGTGAAGAAATATAGAAAAAACGTATCTGTGCTCGTACAGCATCTAGCGCTTTGAATAGAGATTATACGCTTAGTAGTGGCTCCTTTGCGTCTGTGCACGTCTAAAATAATAGAAGGGACGTATATATAGTGTCTAAGCGCTTATGATAGTAATCATACGTTTACTTGTGACTCTTTTGCGTATTTATAGGTCTAAAACGATAGAAGAGACGAATCTGAGATCGCACATCATATCAGCGTTCAGATGAGTGATTGTACGCTTAGTTTTGGCTCTATTTTGTCTAAGCACGTCTAGCAAAATAGACTTTGGTCGAACAGCATCTCTGCGCTTCAAACGAAAAAAGCATCGGCTTTGTTTTGGTTTAATCGCGTCTGTAAGATCAAACGGACGTATCTGTGTCCGTGCATCATCTCAAAACCTCAAATGAGAGATTATACGCTTAGTTGTGGCTCAATCGCGTCTGTGGACATTACGATAGGTCGAAAAGACGTATTTGTGATCGTGCACTGTGTCAGCGCTCTAGAAGAGTAATTTTACGACTACTCGTGGCTCCACGCCATGAATGATGATGAGATGTATTTGAGATCGCACATCATCTCAGCGCTTCACAAGAGAGATGATACGCTTATTTGTGGCTCTTTTTCGTCCGGGTACATCTAGCAAGATAGAAAGGACGTGTCGAACATCATATCAGGGCTTCCAAAGCGTAAGTATACGCTTTGTTGTGGCCTTATCGCGTCTATGCAATTTCTCGATAGATTATAAGGACGAATCTGTGACCGTACATCATCTATACTTAAAAAGAGAGATTGTACGCTTAGTTGTGGCTCACTTCTAGGGACGTCTAGAGTGATAGAAAGGATCGTACAGCATATTGGAGCTACAAGAGAGTGAATATATGATTAGTTGTGGCTCATTTGCGACCGGGCTCGTGTGGAAAAAAGAAAAGATGTGTCTATGCTCACGCATCATATCAGCACTTTGGAAGAGTGGATATACGGGTTATTATGCTTCTTTTACGCGCACGCACTTCTAAAATGATAAAAAGAACGTATTTGTGGTCGTACATTGTATCAGCGCTTCAAGAGTGGGATTTGGTTTGGCTCTAATGCGTCCGGGCAAGTCTGGCAAGATAGAATGGACCTAATTCTGAACAAACACAATCTCAGCGCTTCAAAAAGTGGTCATAGGCTTTTTGGGCGCTATTACTTCTATGTTTGTCTCGATAGGGTTTAAGGACGTGTCTATGGCCGTACATTATCTCAGCGTTTCAAAAAGAGTAAATTTACGCTAAGTGATGGCTTCATTGTGTCTGCGCACTTCTAGAAAGGTAAAAGAACGTTTCTGTGGCCATACAGCATCTCAGCGCTTCAGAAGAGTAATTAAAAAGCTTAGTTGCGGCTCTTCAGCTCTTCAATGAAGCGAATATACGCTCGGTTGTGGCTTCATTGCGTCTGTGCACGTCTAGAATGATAGAAAATACGAATTTGTTGCTGTACAGCGTCTCAGCGCTTCAAAAGAGTGAATAAAGGCTTAGTTCTGTATTGCGGCTGCAAATGTCTAGAAGCAATAGAAAGGACGTATCTGTTGTCGTACATCGTCTCAGCGCTTTGATGAGTAAGGATAAGCTTTGTTAAGGCTGCGCACGTCTAGAATGATAGAATGGACGTATTTGTCCTCGCTCATCATCACTGAGCTCTAGAAGAGTAGTGAAAAGGCTTGTTTGTGGCTCTATTGCGTTTGTTCACGTATAGAACGATAGAAATGACGCATCTGTGGTCGTGAAGTGTCTCAGCACTTCAATGGAGAGAATGTACGCATGGTTGTGGCTCTATTGCATCCGGGCACGTCTAGAAAAAAATGTATCTTTGGTCGTACAGCGTCTTGGCGCCTTAATGAAGTGAATATACGCTTAGTTGTTGCCCTATTGAGTCTGCGAACGTCGAGAAAACTTGAAGCACGTATCACTGATCGTAAAACGTCTCAGCGCGCAAAGAGACTGATAATACGCATTGCTGTGTTGCTATTGCATCTATGCACGTTTAAAAATAGAGAGGACGTATCTGTCGTCGACCATCCTCTAAGCGCTTTGATATAGTGTTTATACGCTTAGACGTGGCTGTATATCGTCTATACACGTCTTGAATGACAGATAGTACGTATCAGTGGCCGTACCGCGTCTCAGCGCTTCAATGAAGTAAAAAGACTCTTAGTTGTTGCTCTATTGCGTTCGGGCACGTATATAAAGATAGAAAAGACGTATCCGTTGTCGTACAGCGTCTCAGCACCTAAATGAACTTAATATACGCTTAGCTGTTGCCCTATTGATTCTGCGAACGTCGTGATAGATTAAAAGCACGTATCACTGGCCGTAAAACGTCTCAGCGCGCGAAGCGAGTGAATATACGCTTTGTTGTGTCTCTAATGCATCTGTGCACGTCTTAAATGATAGAAAGGACGTATCTGTTGTCGCACATTCTCTTAGCACTTTAGTATAGTGTTTATACGCTTAGACGTGGCTCTATTGCGTCTATTCATGTCTTGAATGATAGAAAGAACGTATCTGTGACCTTACCGCGTTCAAGCGCTGCAATGAAGTAAATATACGCTTAGTTGTGGCTTTATTGCGTCCAGACACGGTTAGAACGACGAAGAAGACGTATCTGGGGTCGTACAGCGTCTTAGCGCTTAAAAAGAGTGAATATACGCTTTGATGTTTCCCTATTAAGTCTGCGAATGTCGGGATAGATTGTAAGGACGTATCACTGGTCGTGAAACGTCTCAGCGCTTAAAAAGAGTGAATATACGCTTGTCGTGTTTTTATTGCATCTGTGCATGTCTTTAAAGATAGAAGGGACGTTTCTGTCGTCGTACATTCTCCGAGCGCTCAAGAAGAGTGATTATACAACTCTATTGCGTCTGTGCACGTCTTGAATGATAGAAAGTACGTATCTGTGGCCTTACCGCATTTAAGCGCTTCAGTAGAAAATTTACGCTTTGTTGTTGCTCTATTGCGTCCGGGCACGTGATTCGCGACGACAGAGACGTACTTTTTATCTGTTAAGACGTGCACAGATGCAATATAGACACAACAAAGCGTATATTTACTCACTTCCTTTAAGCGCTAAAACGCTATACGACCACAGATACGTGTTCTCTGTCCTTCTAGACGTGCCCGGACGCAGTAGAGCGATAACCAAGCGAATATTTTTTTCATGCAAGCGCTAAGGCGCGGCACGGCCACAGATACGTACTATCTATCATTCAAGACGTGCACAGACGCAATAGAGCCATGTCTAAGCCCTCATCCAAAGCCCTCAGAGGATGCGCGACGACTGAGACGTCCTATCTATCAGTTAAGACGTGCATAGATGCAATAAAGACACAACAAAGCGTATATTCTTTCTCTTTGCGCGCTCAGACGTCTGATGATCAGTAATACGTCTTTTCAATCTATCTCGACGTTCGCAGTTTCAATAGGGCACCAACTTGGCGTATATTCCCTCCCTTTGAGCGCTAAGACGATGTACGACCACAGATACGTCTTCTCTGTTCTTCTACATGTGCCTGGACGCAGTAGAGCGAGAACCAAGCGGATGTTTTCTACATTCAAGCGCTAAGACGCGGCACGGCCACAGATACGTACTTTCTATCATTCAAGACGTGCACAGACGCAATAGAGCCATGTCTAAGCGTTCAATCACTCATCTAAATCGCTCAGAGGATGCTCGACGACAAAGACGTCCTTTCTATCGTCTTAGACGTGCACATACGCAATGGAGACACAACAAAGCGTATACTCAGACTCGTTAAGCGGTGAGACGTTTGA
>RCHQ01000389.1:0-28018 GCA_003676415.1 Plasmopara muralis
TTAAAACAAGCAGTGCCACGAAGATGCGGTTGATCCCCTTGCGTGGTAGCAGCAAACTATTTCGATACGCTTGGTAAGTTTGCAAAGCAGTCTCCACTATTTCTCGAAATAATAACACATTATCAAAGTGGGGCCCATCCACTCCTAAGAAACCGTCTTGCGTGAATACAGCACGATAAACCCATACAATACCGTGTCTAAATAGTGCTATACAGCGCCAGTCTGTGCCAATTTGACGATGGAGCTTAAAAACATTGTTGATGGAAAACACCACACTTTTCCTCAAGTAAGACAAAACGATCATGAATAGAGTATAGACAGCATGGACAATAGCCACAAATCCATACATTAACGCGATGGTATGATAATACTCAGTGCCTATTCCGATGGAAAGCATGGATAGCCATGCATCCAGACGGGTATGAGGTAAGTGCCAGTAGCACCAGCCCACGAGCGCAAAATACAGGAAACACAGAAAATGGACCGATACAAAAGCACTCCAAGTGAGTTTCATTACGGTCGGCGAAAAATCGTTTGTAGTCGCGGCAATCTCACCGATACAATTTTGGGAAAGTTTCGGTGTTTGCTCAGGGCAAACACGGTGCGCCATCATCATGCAATGGGTCGGGGTAAGCACACGTATATTACGACTCTGCTATTTTTACATATCTTATTCGACTAAGTCGTTCTAAATAGTTACAAACTTAAAATAGTAGCTGTAAACTCAACCGATCATATTATTATATAGTAGCGTTTTGGAAGTTATGTAGAGCAGCTATAATACTTCTGATTGGTATTTACTAAAGGTTACCTTCCTATATAATTCGTATCGGGTATTAGTTTTCAACTGTGCCGGATGAAAGAGCACTTTTGGGTCTACGACTTTCACACCCGGACCACCAGAAATGACGAATAGCAGACTAACAAAGCGCTCTAGGTCTAAGCGAAGTACCTTCATATCCGAGCAAAATATACCGGTAGTACCTAATTTGTGCCGAAAAATTTAGTGATAAATCGTTCGCTTCACATGATTCAGCAGAGCTAAAAGGAAGACACTTGCTGCATTTGTATAAGCGTGGCAGATGTTGGTACCGAATAATTAGCCTGAGCTACATCAGCCAATGACAGAGGCATAAATACTGGCATGGGAGGTAATATGAAAAATGTAAATTCTTGGGAAGATGAGTGTAGTGCATATTCTATAGATTTGAAACTGTTAAAGGATCATTCTACAAATTAGCAGTGGATATGGTACCTTCAGTTGGCTCGCTGCATCGTCACTTTGATTGTCCATTGTTCGTCTCCACACAAATGAGCGCTCGTCAAGACATTTCGTGACAGGTTTTGGCACAGGGGGTGCGTGCAAAAAGATACAATCATCCGAAAAATGACCGTTCACCAATTGCAATAGATTGTAGAATATGGACGGATCTGCGTAATTAATATTTGTCCGATTTTAATTCTACCGAAATTTTGTTCTATGCAGCAAATCCTGCTCTGTAATTTGAACAGGGACTGTCAAACAGATTCGGTATCATTCAAAAAGCCCTAGTGTACAAATCCGCATGAATGTGTTTTGCGACAGAAGCCACCATTATTTCAAATCTCTTTTGAATTCAAGTATAGGCTCTTAAAGCAAGAGACTGCTTTGTGTATTGGCCCATGATATCTAAACTCTTTCCGGCTTCGTTAAATTTAATACGAGAGTGTTGCATGCTATTTATCACTTCTGACGATTTCTTGTAAAGTAGGTTCCGTTGTAGCGATGTCCAACCAGGCAGCAACGAGGTCTGCAAATCTATCAATTCAATTCTTGATGACCAAGCCAACGCCAAAAAAAGTTGCTTTGGCTATCGCAGGTGCCACTTCTTCTCTAATCTATGACCGCGCCTGTAAAGATTACGCCAGCAACAAAGTCTACGTCGTCGAAAATTGCGCTGGATCTAAGGTTGCGCCATATGTTACAGACGGCGAGCCATTAAAAGGATCACCCACTAGAAAGGGTTGCCCTCGTATCGTTCCCTCGCGCTCGGCTGCGTACAGACGCCTCCACCATCGTCAAGAGTCTATGATTCTCAAAATATAGCAATGACCTGACCGTCAGGTCCGACCACGACAGCATTCTGAAGCACATACACCCCGATCTGGCCGCCTTCTCAAACGCACACACTCGGTCACGCAGGAGCGATTACTTTTCATTAGGGCGAAAAGCCTGAAGGGAGCAACTTATTCTAATTTCCTTTAAAGATAACGTCAGCACACTTACATGTGGAATGCGTGGTGAATCAGAGAATTCATGATAAGTATTAAAATGTGAAGTGGCATAGTCAGTCTTTTCCACACAGCTCGTACTAGCCGGTGAGATCTGGATCCGAAGTACTTGCTATTTGAATATAAGTCGCTCTCTTTTTGACTAAGTGTTGTATTTTTTGGTAAGAATGATACTACAAATGCGCTCGAAGGTTCAAAAATCTGGTTTGGCATTATACTGAATCGGAGACATTTCGAAAGCGAGAAATATATAAGCATCAAGTGCGCGAATGGAAGTTTAAGATGATGAACGTAAAGCAGTTCGTCAAAGATACTTGCGATTTTACCTCAAAGATAGAGTTAGCCATTTCTTTTTGTTTAGGTGAGTTTTTTTGCATGGTCTGAGAGTTTGACGCCAAGTCCTACACCTTCAGGGTAGCGATTACTCTGGCATTAAAGCTGGACTAGCAATGCTTAATCAGTCTGAAAACTACTGATGGCCCCAGTGTTTGAGCGCACATATTAATTCCTTGTGAGGAAAAGATTTTTAGCCTCTTTTTTATTCAGCCCAGAAACATCTGGACTTAGAGTTTGCAGACATCTATGGAATGGGTATAAAGCCGGTTGATGTGGGAAAGTTAGCCAAAGAAAGCCTTTTGAACAAATGTTGTACCTTAGAGCACATCCGGCGCTGCGAGTCTCTATCTGGTCAAGACGGCTTAGGTGTCCTTCTATTCGCTTGAAAAGGTGTAAACTTTTGTCTCATTTGGCGACCAAAATCAGATTTTTTCGACTCAAATGAAAGCATATCGCGCTTCACTCGGGGTCCTTGTTGGAAAATTACTAAGTTTTCATTCCTTGTGAGTAGATGATGAACACCATATAGCCTGTGGCAGCGATAAAGTACATTATTGATTCCGAAAAAGTTGTAGTTTAACTCGCTTAGAGTCTTTAAAGGATAAGCAAAACAAGCTGCGCCCAAAGGCCCAGGAGAAGGTGATCATCAAAGGAAACGGATCTTCCTAGTGCAAAGAGAATATCTTTTCTTACGACCGGTGAGGGGGTGCAAGGATCGTAATATAACCCCAAAGGCGTATAAATGAAAGTTTCAATTGTGGCGCCATAGGACACCATATAAAGGCTTGAAAGATTGCTCACCGGACGTGATACTCATGTCAAACTTGGAAATACCGATTTGGTCACAAGTTGCCATCGAAAAAGCTAAAAAGGCTTGGCGGGAGAATTCACACCGTTGCCAATTATAGTCACCGTGATTCGATGAGAAAGTTTTTCGCAACCACGAGAAGCTTATGCAGTCGAGCAAAAGTAGCTTCTTTACGCCGTATACATTCCTGGTAGAGACAAATACGGTCTCGTCGTCTACGCTCGTCAAGTAAGCATCCCTTATTCCGGATTGGATCGAGGGAAGGTGCAAAACGCATAATATTGCTCGAGTGTTGATCTTGTGTAGAGCTAGATTAAGCAACCAGGCTGGACACTTAAAAGAATGCAAGCCTGAGGGAAACAATCGAGCGAAAGAAGCTGAAAATTTAATCGAAACATGATCGTAAGTTCCGTAATTGTGTCCCATATAATGGCCACTTGAGCAAATTATTCTGTTGTAGATACTAGCGCGACAAAAAGTAATTCATTTCGTCGAATTTGGACCTGATAATTCACACAAAATTGGGATTTTCAAGTCGCCGAAATGTTTTAATTCAATGCGGCTTATTTTATCAAAAAGCTCAGTGCGGCCGCTGTCACTGAAAAAGGCACTAGGTGATAGCTTGGTCTAGATCGCCGAGTTAAAATCGTCTTAAACTAGATATACAGCAGAATCTTGAAAGTGTCCAAGAAGTGCTGAGGAGAAAGCAGATCTATCTTCTGAACGATTCGGGCCGTATACCACGGAAAATAGATACGAGATCTACCAAACTTGGCGGTCACGATCAAATATCGATGTCCCAATCTGTAATGGGGATTGTTTCGTCACGAATTTTCTGAAAAAGTTGAGATCCATCAAATAATAAAGCGAAGTCATTACAGGCACAGTACTCAGTATGGGGTGGTCGAACCCAGAAAAAACGGAAATGTGCGTCTGCAGCATGAGGAAGGTATTCGCTCTGACTTGAGATGTCGTTCTTGTAGAGCGATGAGTTGATGAATTGAAAGTAGATCTTGATAAAATTGAAGGCGCGACTTATTAAGTCGGTTCACATGAAGTGAAACCGGCTCATAGGCCCACGTCTCCTATCCAAAAGTGAAGGTGAGGAGTTGATGACCCATTTGCATCAGGTTTCATAGCTTCAACGGCTTTGATCAAGTTTTTAAAAATTCGGACACTGATTCGTACGGCAATAAATCTTTTGCAAAAGCGCTGAAACCCAGCAGCCAAAGAGTGGTATTCAAAAATAGCAGTATCGCCAAGTTGATTAGAAACTCTGGATTGCTTTCCGTTTAAATAAAATTGTTAAGTGGTCGTGATTGAACGTAGGCGCCACAACATGACGGACAAGATCCCAGCTTTGAAGTACAAACTGGGCCTTCTTGGATTGCTCTAAAATCGATTGTTTTGAACGTATTCCGAAATATCTGAATGCACTGCAATTGAGCCGTACTCGTGCAAGGGTGAATATTGGCGACAAGGCGATAAACACTGCGATAATGTGTCCTATAGTAAGAAATTTAAAGAATGTCATGACCGGAATTGTAAACCTCGGGTTGGCTTCAAGCGTGCCTATTGCTCAAGCGGAGGTATGTCTGCTAAGTCGTGTAAAAAGAGCTGATGTACTCAATCTGTTCACGACAAGTATTCTTTCCACATTGTAAAGCAAAGTGACCGGAGTCACAATGGCGATGTGTGCTGGTGTGGCAGCAGCGACGACGGTACTTTTAAGGCAACCTCCGTTGGACTCCTCGCGGCGAAGTTCAAGATCGTACTGCCATTAGGCAGCATTTGGTTATAAATCGTCATACAATAGTGGGCTATGATAATAAGACTTATAAAGTCATTAGTTTTGCTGTGCCTTCCAATGGGTCAACATCATATTTAAGTGCTGTAAATTCTACAAGCTCAGCAACGAAACGACTGTACAGAACTTCCTGACCGGAAGCATCCTTTGTCCACTTTAGTTTATTAGGATTTGCGAAGGGACGAAGTGAACCGGCAAGAGATAGCTGGGAAAATATCTTTGGATGGGGACGATTTGCCGGATGTCTCTATAATAGCTGATGCATCCACCTTCTGCGGAGCAGCTTCTTCTTAGCGAATGCAAATTGACGGGTGTATATTTTGGTTGACAAAACAGGCTCGAAGCTTGACCATCGTGTCATCAGGCAGCGGAGATATAGTTTCTTGAAGATGGGAATTCGGGGGTGGGACTAGAACAGTTGGCGCTTGATTTGTCGAAAATATACATTACGCTAAGGCCGTTTCGCGCGAACGTGGAAAGGACGCACGTAGGCGGTGCACCATTATCCAAACCAATTAAAAATAACGGTATATGTGACTTCATCAATGAGACGGACCCTAGCCAGAAAGGCTTTAAGTATGACAAAACAAAGGTTATTGCATCTTTTGTTACACAAAGCACATGTTCGCTTTTGCTTTATATCCACTTTTTTTTATTTGCTGTGACCTATACGGAACAAATCTGCTCAAGATTTCAAGCAAAGACAGGTGAGGAGATGGGTACTAGTACAAAAGGCCAAGCCGGATAGGTTGGTTAGTGGACCGAGCTAAAACAGCGAGCGAGGCAAGCTGGAGCTTAGCATTCACTTACCACCCGCAACGCAAGTAGCTCTTACGTAAGTAACAGAAAATCCTTTTCGTCCGTCGGTCCACTCAATGATCTCGTACATAAAGCTGTCAACTCGCCTGGCCAAGAGCACAGTTCTGATATATGTATTGGATCTGCTTTATAAAGTCAACTCAGCTACAACGTTATTGCTATCGAAAAAATTTGCCATTTCGAAACGCGGCGGCAAGCTTGCATACAAGAAAGCTAATTTTGATTATCTGGCAAAGGCTTAGAAACGATGTCCTTAAAATATATCAGTACGAAAGTAAAGCAAACGGTAGGCTAGTGCTTACATATAATTTTCTGAGTGTCAAGAGAGTTAAGCACCACGCCACGACTTTGTAGTAGTATATTTTTCAGATGCACAGATGTCAGCCAGTTCGATATGAGCCTATGACAATCCTCATCGAAAGGAAGGTCATCCCATCGGCGTAGTAGCAATTTTGGCTCTGCAGCTTTTGCATCGTGCGATCACCTTACTGTGTTATGGGGCCCAATCTCCCAATTCCGTAAGCCTAGCATTTCTGCTCTGCCACACGCTGCTTCGAGTTTCTCCTTGATGGAAATTTGAATTTAGGATGACCATGTTTACCAATTGTTGGGGGTGAAGTCTCAATTAGTGGAAGGACGAAATCTGTCAATGAAATGGTTTTACCTAAGTCGCATAATCGGCTCTGGTTGCTAGTTAGATCTTTGTCCTTCCTAGCCTCGGGCCAATGGCCGAAATGAAGACTTGTACAAGCGATGGGACATCGTCATGCTAGTGGTAGAGCAGCATGAGGAACAAGTGCACTAATTTATCTACTTGTCATCTGTGTGTCAGGAAGAACGTAATAGCTCCAATACGTGTGCAAAACAAAATCACCAACTATTTTCGTTACGTCTAAGCAAATGCTTGATAGATGGAAGCAAATTCAACGGCGATAGCGATTGCAGCTTTAACACCATGATCCAGTTCCTTTAAATGCAACTCCACCAAGAGCTGGGTCACCACAATCAGAGCGACGCCGTTTTTGCAAAGCAAAGTTGCAAATTATTCGCGTGCGAATAAATTGCGGCAAATGGAAACTATAGGTTTAGATAAGACTAATCACTCGACAATCGTTGCAGCTGTTGGAACAGCGGTGTCGACTACCGTTGGCGTGTGCTCAGAATTGGTCACATCAACCCGAGCTATATTATCCAGCACTTTTGCGGCGTCATTTTCACAAAGTCGTGATACGAAAGGAGCACGGGAGAGAAACTAGAATATGACAAGGGTAGCAAATTATTGAGCATCGGAGAAAACTTTGAGCAAAAGATTGGTTTTGTTGCTAAACAGCTTATCGAGAGCGTCGTATAGTGTACCATACAAACTAATGATGTGAAATGGACTTATCCGCATACATACGATGATGGAAGTGTGCACGATCACACGCAAAAATTTGCTTTGAATTTTTTCTACTTATCGCTTTTATAAGAGAATGGTGAGTAGTCCCTCCTGCATCACAACATGCTATAGCCGAGCAGTATTGCATGAGCCATGTGTGGACAAAAACAACTACGGTCATCAAGAGAATATTCGAGCTGCCCATTGCAGCGGAATCCTAGGTGTTCGATTCGGCAGAGCCACATTACGCACAAGAAAAGGCGAAATTTCTTTTTGGTCGAGATACTCTAAAGCGAACCAAAGGCACAATCGCCGCCAGCCTTCAAGAAAGTGCTTCACATTGACCACACATCGAAGGACTTGACCTATAGTATCATTTAATATGTAGGGATTAAAAAGCGACTGCCACATGCTCATACCTTCTTAAACTGTCTATAGACAACAAGCCGCACAAATAGAAAATCGTCGAAAAGATAAGGTCAACTCAGAAGCCAAACGCTTAATTAAACTCTGATCATTTAGAAATGGCCATGACGTCCATTGTTCGTGTTTCTTAAGGTGTTCCAAGCCCAACGACTTCGTATATAGGAAATGGCAAATGTTCGAAAGGGTACCCTATGCAATCTGTAAAAAAAATCTTATGTGACCGTGGAGGAGTATCCAACGTTTCTAAGTGAGGGCCTCGATTGAGATAAACTATTGGGGCCAAGGGACCAGGGATGAGAGTAAAAACGACAGCAAAATTAAAAATTAGGGGGCTATACCGTACAAGTCTTTTTCTTAGACATCTGTCACCAATTCGTGGAGCGTATCTGTACAAGTATGTTTTTGGAAAATCAAATTCACCACATTAGCTATTTGTTACTATAAAAAGGGCGACAGTATTGAGCTGTATAAAATTATTTCATCCTCAAATACAAGCTACATAATTCAAGTGAAAGCACGGGTGTGTTTACTTGACTGCTCGTTTTGAGAAAGAACACACGCCATTGACGACACGGAGCCAGTGATGAACCTGACAGCTTAGTAGCCAAGACGATGTTGTACCAGAATTCTTCAAGATACTTTGATGAGTAGCATTAATTAAGAAATGGGTCTGTTGTAAGAACTTTCAGGCGACTTTGAAACGCATGGTTCACGTGTCACCAAGGAAAATGCAGCCATTTAATCTGAGACTTCTTCTCTTTCATCGAAAGGGATCGAAATCGCTTGAAGACCTTCCTACTGTTGGTAAAATATGGTACGTGCAGCTTTCTGTGATGCTTCTTTGCAACTGAGGTATCTTTTAAAGGATGCAAAATGGTTGTTGCTCATAACAAATGAGGAAAACTTCAGATGCCTAACTAGTTGCGTCACTTTGTTGGTATAATGCTCTTATGAAATTCAAATTGCAGAAGTGCGAGCACTTTTGGATGGATTCTACAAAGATTAGCATGAGTATTTAGCTTCATATATTGCGCACTAAAAGACAAGGAAAGACAAAAACGATTTTTTTACTCGTTTAAGCGTATTTGCGATATACTCCGAGCAAGCAAATCCATCGATCAGTTGTTTTGACGCATATCGTTGGCTCCCATACCTGTTGCTTAAATTTTCATCCAAAATAACATTTTTTGTCGTCAGATGAAACGCTAATAATGAAGATCTATAAACAATGGGCGACTTGTTTATCACATAACAATTGTTGGAGCAAAGGAAATTCCATCTGTCGTCTAGAACCTGTTTTTATAAATAGTTCTGAGGTGCCGAAATATCCACACGTCGTCATCACACTTTTTTGAAGTACGCTTGACAAGAAAGATTGCCATTGCGATCGCTTCCAGCAAAATCGCTTTACTGCTCTTATTGGAAGGCCGTACAGGGCTTTCACGCTTAAGACTTAATGGATTTTGATGCGCAATTAACTAAATCTTTATACAAAGATTTGCATCGCTGAATAAGCCGGATCGATTGCTAACAAAGATGCAAAGAGTCCCTTACACGCCTTTGAGGCTATTGATCGCTCGTCACGATACATACTGGACAACAACGAATATCTGTACCGAAGGAAAGTAAGAGTGCTGGCTAGTAGGTTCGAAGCGATACTCCCGGTGGATATGCGGGGCATCCCTGCGTATTTCTCGGTTCCTGCTTTAAATAGGGTTGTGAACGGTCTTGGCCGGAAGATCTGATTTCTTCTTGAACACATCCTCTGAACAAGGAGCTGTATGATTCCGTCACCATTAATCCACCAATAGACGGCAGCTTTCATCACTACTTGGCAGAAGGATAGTCTCACAGCTTCACCCAATAACTCTGTGAGTGACTTCGGCTCGGTAATCCCACTCGAGAAATACACCGAGGCTTGGTGCGTTTGACATCATTTTTCTTCTTTGAGTACTTGGTACGGGCGGTCTCTATTACAACAGCATATTAAGTTGGTTTTTCGCCCCTGAAAGACAAAGATTTTCCTTGTTATAAGTGATGCTTCATGAGTCTAACAGCTTTTGGGTGTCTTCCCCGGTAATAAGGCTGATTTCACAATTTTCTTTCTCGCCTGATGCTTTTTCGAAGTCTTAACAAGTACAAGGCGAATGTTTTTTGTAGCCTGTGCGCACTTTTTGTCATTTTTTCTGCCCGGAGAAAGAAGTGTCTGTGCACCATCTGTGCGATAAAGCGATAGGCGCACGTATTTCGCCACGAAAAATACAGATACTCCTTTGGACTCGCCTGATAGGATCACTGGCACAGAAGCTTTCGTGAGCTTGCCGACGACGGCATAGGTACAACCTCTGTGGTAAGTGCAGCCTCTTTTTAAGATAGCCTCATTTCGAGAGACCGATTTGGAGTAGACAAATATTTGATAGCTGAAGGCAATCTTTTACAAAGCTCGTTTGACCATTGTTACAGAGCTTAAGTTAGACACGTAGTCCTTAGGATCGTACTACATCTTAAAGTCTTGCACACAGAATCGTAAGCGCGTTTAAAAGATCATGGGAAGAAATGGCGTTCAGCGATCCCACCCTTATTTAAAGTCGTAAGACGTCTATTTAATCAATTGTTCATTTGTTCGAGAAAATCAGACTTACCCTCTGTAGCAAGAGGTGTGTGCTTCCAGCTATGATGTATACCCTTTTATGAAATAATACATAAAGATTCCACGTCGATCCGGCTTGCTCATCTTGGGTGGACTTGATTGTATCCCCTCTCTTGCTTATTAAATTCAGTCGACTTTCCTCGAAGTCCGATGCATACCATTTTTTCCGTAAATAGAAATTGGCCTCACATTGAAGCCTATAAAAGTTTTGAACCCTTCTTCATTAAATCCAGAAGCCTTCGTACTTCGTAAGCCCGAAGATGAGAGAGCAACATTGTTAAGTGCAAATTAAGTATACAGAGCTATTCGACCCACTAATTTGGCAATTCACCGCACATGCTGCACAAAATGTCATTTAACAGACAGTTGAGCCTTACCGTCTGATTATGTGTATGTGCGTGGCCTGTAGACATCGTCAAACGGATTTTCAACGTTTAGAACAGCGTTTGCCAAAGCGCACCGATAAACCGCGAGTATTTTTTGGTTTTATAGTAAAAAGAAGGACATCATATTCAAACATCATATCATTGTCAGCCTCGATATTAGATCCTCGGTTGTACTAGCTGGAGCTAGTTTTAGATGGATCATCTTGCTAAGACAACACGATGCCCGAATTGCTTTTGACCTAAGACACAACAGAGGTTTATAAATTGAAGAGCCTCTGACGAGTATAACAGGTCCTCACATATTTTATGACGTACCTTAATATGTGATGATGTCGAGACCCAGCAACATTGGAGCATTACGGGCCTCCAATAGTATAAAAACTTTAGGTCTCCGTCATTTAGTACAACGACTTTGCTACATCTACGGGATCTACCCTGTAATGGAACAGACCACCCCTCTTTCATAGCGATGCAACTACGATAGCTGGAGAGGTGCTAACGATCAGACGTTCGCATCTTTAACCGGAATGAGAAATCGTACTGAAGGCAGAAGGCTGGCATTCGTTTTGTATACCTGACAAATGCATTCATCACTTCTTAGCGTATGTGGTCTAACATGTAATGTGGCTTGCACAAAAGCTAATCGGCAAGCACATTGAGCCTGCCAGAATTGTATTTAATTCAGAATATATTATTCACAGCGATCTTGTCCTTGTTAGAGCAAATTAAGCACCTTTCTCGCCTGAAATTCATAGTCTAAATAGATTACAAAAAAATTAGAGCCCAGAAAACGTACTTGGAATTTTATAAAGGCGTACTTTATGGTCAGTAACTTCATGTCAAGAGCGGAATTGTTTTCTTGGCAGCTTTTAACTTTCTGTACTCAAAGTTGATTCGACTCAGTCGTGTTCGTTATCATCACATTGAAATAACGCACAGCCGATAGCGTTCCAAATAATGCTAGACGCCTTGTATCGTCCGGTAAAACCAGAACACCAGTCGTTTAAAGACAGTCCTTGATGCTATCCAGAAGATTTAGGTGATGGCGTTCCCAGATCCACTCTATCACCTTTTTCAACAAACCGTAAAAAGACTTTGCAATATCAGCATAGCCCGCACTAAAGTTGTGCAAGTATCTGGTGGCTTGGCCACTTCTTCGAAGTCGTTGAATTGGGACGAAGGCCAACCTTAGCTGGTTTCAACTTTCTCGAGCTTTCCTTCGTAGATCCCTGCAAAAATATGCGCGCCGGAACCCATGGTCATCCGCGCTACGCTGAGGGTGGTCTTTCGCCACCCATGCCACCCACGCTCATTTTGCAACCATGCGTGCCCACTCTCACGAACACCTGGCTGTACCTATACATATCCAGCCGCCAGTACGCAAATAAGTATGATGAAATGATACTCCAGTCATCCTTATTCGAGGCATTGTAAGGGCCTTGGTAGTATACAACTGGAATTGTTTTTGCGTACGACGTACCCGCTTATGACCACGACTCTCTGTCACACCCACTCAACGGCTGAATCCTGTGGCGGCCTTGGAAATATACAACTGGGATTGTTTTTCCATACGCCATACCTGCCCATGCCCAGGGTTCTCTTCTACTGCCCACCCACCGATTGTACCCGCGTAATATGGCCACTCAGAAATTTCGGGCATAGGTAGTTTATAGGTGGGTATGAATAGTGCAAGTATATCTTGCTCGTTTTCTCGCAAAGCAGCCAAGGCATTTGATGTCCTCTGCCGTAAGAAAAATGCACATTTGATAGTCTAAACATAACAACCTGGTCGTCATGACCTCATAATTTTTCTCTGATGACCTGAATGGGCGACCGCTTTTCTGTCGAACGGCTTTGAAAAAGTATATTGTCCGAGTATATGCAAGCAAAAGCCCTTGATAATCTTAAACAATTGCATGACTAGACATTTGACCGTCGATGGGTGCTCAATAGCCCTTGTGCTATCACCATAACATACCGTTAGGCCTACTGACCGTTGCGAGGGAGATATATAATACTTCCGGATACATACTTGGTAGTAATTATCAAATATATCCAGTGCACTATGGAGATTGCTCCCGAACATACTTTTCCTCGAAGCAGATTTCATAAGCAAAACTGTCCAGTCTGTGAGAAGGACATATCAGTTACTATTTCTGTCTGCTTATCAATAAAAGTCGAGTGCGGAGGTTTTGACTCTCGCAGTATCATTTCTTGCCTATTCAACGGAGAAAGCATCAATGAGCTCGCACTGCTCTCGTAGCAGTAGCCATTGCTCCGTGACATAATACTTGTGGTTGCCACGAGATTAATCTTGTATTTTTCTTCTTTATTTGATAACTTCGACTTTTCAATGTACAGCTATCTGACACCCCTGGAAGTGTCGTTGATTGGACCGCACCTCTCATGACTTAGCCTGTGTGAACAAGGTATTTTTTAGCTACCACTTCGTTCTTAGTACCCAGATATTGGTTTCGCATTACAACCATAATTTCTTCTAGCAAAGCTTTATTATCTGCGGCTGATGGTACTGTGTTACCCCACCTGTTGCCTACTGTGTCTTGGGGACGTAACTCGTCCCACAATAAAAATGCTATTTTGGCAGCCAGGGCTGCTGCTCATTGTCACATATAACAGCTCTAATTTACCGCAGCTATTGGATGTTGCTTTTCTAGGCGGCAATCAAGTCGATAGGACTGGAGGGCTCACAATCTAAGACGAAGAGCTGTTCATTGCCGGCATTCCAAAGGAGCGGTCCTGTCTGTCGATTAATCCTATTAAAAAGAATTTTTAATTGTCACTTCCACATCTGTCTGCTCTTTAAAAGATCCAGTACAAGGCGAATCTACCCTTAAACTATTAGAAAAAAAGTAACCTTGTTCGTTCGGGGAGTGGCGCTCCAGTGATAGAAGTCGGCAACTTTCTCAGAAAATGAACGTATTCATGCTATGTACATTGTGAGTTTCGCCAGTGCTCCCGTTTACTTACAGGCTAGTAAGCGTGAGCGCTGTATAAATAAGTACAGGAAGAAACGTTGTTCTCAAATGTTTTTTTTTTGTATTTCTAAGACGAGCAAGTGTCTAGCTTTTAGTCCGGTCTTGCATGCAAATGTCATCGCACCTGATTGTCCGTGATCAAGGCCACCATAGCTGCCATCCTTACTTCCTTCATCCGGAAATGAAGTTTTTTTGTTTTCTTCTCCTCGAAGGTGGAAGTTTCAAACCTAATGAATTTACACCCCTGACCGCCAAAGCTATCGGAGTCTATGCTGCCTGAGATTCTAAGCATAGATTGCTTCTAGAGCTCGAACACCATGGCGCATTCCAGCTGCTTAGCAGCAGTGAAGGCTGCCATTCGAAGAAGCCGGCAACTTTCCTAATAGTGCAAATAGCTTGTTTATTAGATGCGCAAAGGGGCTGTTAGCCACCTTAGATCATTTGCGAAGATTTTAAGCAGTCAATCTACTCGCGTTAATGTACAGTTTACTAAAAGTCTGATGAGATGTGACGAAAGGAGTCGTGCACGAAGATATAGGAACTTCCGGTAAATGACGAATTACTACCTCCACTCTATATAAAGACTGATTTACTTCATACGCCATAGACCCTATTTCTACCTCACCTACAAATTAGCATATGCACTCCTTATAAGCTTTTTGGTGCACAAGAGCATATCAAGGACCAAAATGGATAATCTCCCTGCCTTACTTGCTGGATTAAGCTTCGTTGTAAAATACAGATAGGACTAAATGGACAACATCGCACTATCAAGCGCATCAGCTTTCAATTGCACAATTCCATAAGGCCGAAAATTGTTCACCGGAAGATTGTGTGTCTTCCTGCACGCCTCCTCCGTGCCTGATGGCGAGTGATTCCATCACAAATCCAGACTATTGTATCAAACTCATAAAAGCAGAGCGTCCGACGTTCAGGTAACAAGCAAAGAAGGACCGCGAGCTGCTTGTGAAGAGCAAATCGCTGGCAAGTTCGTAAATGCTACGCTGTTGCTGGTATTAATCGCTTAAAATATTGCAAACACACGACCAATTTTGCATTTTGAGAAATTTTGCTAAATTATACGATTGCTTTGACAATAGTCAATTTGTATTTCTGCTGTATTTGTGAAAAAGCTTCGCAAACGTGAGGCACGAATAGTACGAAAGTCATGCTTTAGTGAAATTGGCCGTTGCGAGAAACTAGCGTGATCAATGTATCACAATTTAAAGACGCGAGAAAACGACCTTTGATCACCAACTTTTACCACCTTTTGGTTCATATGACTCGTACGGATAGTGCCAGCAGCGATCCGAGTGTTGAAGAGAGTAATAAATTCATGAATAAAACGCACGTTGGACAACCTCCACCTTTGGTAATGTACCGTAGGTTTTTGGTTGTTGCTTAATTTTCGGTAAAGGGCCTTATCAAGTAGTTAAATAAAATAAAAGTGGCTACCACCCCTGCAAAAATTGCTATCGCAGGGCCGCCTCCATAAGCCTTATCCGAAGGTACTTGGTGGACTGCTATATCGTAAAATCCCGGATGGTGAGGAGCGTCATGCAAACGACGTTTTCTGCGGCGTTCGGTTTGTGTGGCGTTGTAGTCACCTCCGCTATCTTTATGCTTCATAGTCGGCGAAAATTGAGCTGCGAGCAGATTGCCAGCGGCAACACCAACGGTCGAGGCATCCCTAAGAGCTCTGGTCTTTGTTTTGTCACTTGGGCTCGTCAGCGCATTGTTGCTCACTATTAGTGTTGCTGTTATTACAGTTGTAATCAGGAGCATTGCAGGCTGGACAAGAAGTGATGTGCTGTGTCGAGAATTTCAGCAACTGTGGTCGTCGAGTGGAGCACTTGAGTGATATTTGACATTGTGTGGCTACTCTACCCTTGAAACTGATAGTGGATTAGGTATGTAGGCATGACAGTGATGAAAGATTGTAAGTTTGTTGCATTTGCTCGCGATGCGGCAAGAAATGTCGTTTGCATACAGATTCAACTGGAATGCTGCTAATAATTTGGCTGACTTATTCAGATTGTCGTATCTAAGGAGTGTCTTGGCAAGACACACATCCAGTGTCTGTATTCCTAGACAAACACTTAAACACGCAGAAACGGTTCATCTTCAAGCAGATGAGCCTTATGGAAGATGCGCAAGTTACGACCAGGTACTAAATAGTATCGTGTACTAAATACTCATTAGTGATGTACTATTTAGTATATCACCGCAGTTTCTAAGGGTGTCTAGGGATACTCTACGTGCTCTTATGTGCGAAGGAAGGGCGGACGATTTGGCATAAATGATACGCTTCGTCCACAAGGGTAAGGCAGGAGTGCAGCAAATGTCATTCAAGTGAATAAATAAAGCACAGCATGCATTGCGACTATTCAATCTTCGTTCGCATAGATAAACTCCATCTTCTCCGCCAACGACATGCCCTCGGTGCTGGTTCCGAAAGATGAAAACGACCGCTCCGCAGCCATGGCTCTCGGCGTGGCACCCTCTTTGCCACCAACTACACTTCATCGTCATCCCGAACGTCTTAAGCGATGGGCTGCGATTAACGAAAGGATTCGACAGAAGAATCAGGAAGGAAACGAGAAGACGAGCACTCGAGACACCAACAAGAAGCGAAAGAACAGAGATATCGATAGCTCGATGCCGTATTCAAGCCTGTCGTGGACCGATCTTGAACCGATTCTGACAATGGAGGACTTTAATCTCGAAGCGAGTGCTGTTTCTCAAAAAGTTGTGGAAGAGCTACGTGATCGGCTTATGCAAGTACGTAAACTGTATGGGGATGTTTACTCGGGAAAGGAAGCCAAGCGTCAAGTCTTTATTATGGCTATTATTGAAGCTGTATGCCTTATGCTTGGTGATGCCACGATTTTTGTTGAAGAGGATGTGAAAGGAAAGAACGTACATGTGCACGGTCGCTTCGAGTTTGTGCTGAAGCGTGGCAAGAAGCGTGTATTCATCGTCGAAGCAAAACGCGATGATATCCCGCAAGGTATTGCCCAGAATGTGGCCGGCCTCGAAGCTTTGTCTGACGTGGAGGGATTAGAGCGGACACTTGGTATTGTTACCAACTATCTGGAGTGGGTATTCATCAGCGATGACGATGAGAAAATTCGACGGATGAATACAACGCTCAAAGTCTATGGAGCGGTGCCTTCAACTAAAGAACTTAGGGAAATTGTCGGCATGATTTGTAGTTTGCTCGCGAATAGCACTTAATAGTTTCGCAATTACAATATTTTTTTACGAATGCCATTCTGTGTTTGAAAGTTGCTTTCATCAGTTTTATTAGACCCGGCCCACTGCAAGTGCTTGCAGTTGCACAGCACAAAATAATTTTTATTCCTGATAGATAAAAAGTTTGTTATATAGTTAGAGATGACATACTCGCCTGAGCAATACCAAGCTTACAAGAAGCGCATTAATGCAGCGCAGAAGCGCTACTACCAGCGCACACGCGACGCACGCTTGTATCAAAAAAGCTACGACGACAAATATAGAGACCAGATTCGAGCTCGTAAGCGTAAGCCGAGAACCGAACTTAACGACACAGAAAGCGAACTTAATGGTGAAACCGAACTTAACAAACTAGTTAATTTTTTTTCCCTGATTAAAAGTCAAACCCAACATAGTCAATGACTGACGCACTTCAAATGAATGGCTTAAAACCTCCAACAAGGCATAAACCAAATTTTTAAATTAATTAATCTCAGAATATTTTGTAAATGACTAAGATATAAAGTCGATCCTGGGTACAAGATCAAAATATTATAAAGTCATATCTACGAAGAAGAATATAGCCAAGCATATGTTTGCATACGAGCTCGAAGGATTAAAGAGATTAAATATCCAAGCTATCATATGGGGTAGTAGCTACAGTGTTAAGGTGCGTGGTAGAACGGGTAAGATGGTTTATGCAAGCAACGTTTCGCGCCCAATCAACAAGAGATTGGTAGCTAAGCAGTACAATGTTTCGATTGAAACCCTTGAGAACCACTTGTCGCCTGACTTTAAGGCTGATCCTAACTATCGTTTTTACAATGGTAATCACATGGAATCTCACCTATATGAGGGTATCGAGGCTACTGATTTCTACGATAAGCTCGAGAACGTTCTTTCGAGCCAGGCAAGTGCTTTTAAGGTAAATATTGCTCTTGGGTACGAACTTGTAAGCAAGACCGATCCTGATGATACTCGCTATATCTATCCGAATCTCGCTAACACTTATGTGTTCAATAAGCCTGTCGCTATCAACAGCAAGGCTGATATTCGACAGAAGGTGACTTCGGAAGTTCGGTCTATGGAGTTGGCTGACAAGCTGAACTATCCCAGCTCTGGATATAAGCTCAAGGCGATCACTGCATTCAAGATTTTCGTCTACCATCGCGACCATGCTCTTGGAGATAGCGACGCTGTTATTCCTAAGATTATCCGCGAAAACAGGCATGTAATCAACTTCCCTAAGACCAATAACAAGTGCGTCTTCCACTGTATCGCCTGGCATTTTTCCAGAGCCCTTAGAAGGATCCCCGCAGAATTCAGGCTCAGGTGAAGGAGGTATTCAAGCGCTACTGCTCTTTCAAGGGGGTAAAGTATACGTTGAGTCGATTTAGAAGCTTCAAGCCTTTTGACCTACTACAGCTCGATGAGGTTGAGGACTGCTTCCAACTCGATATTAACGTATATAGCATGAATGTAGCTTCCGAAAATGTAGAATGCATTCATAGATCTGACAAGGAGTATGAAGCTATGGATATTTTATCGTTCGACAATCATGCTCTTTACAGCAAGAACATTGATATGCTTCAGGTTAAGTATCAATGTCCTAAGCGTGAAATGGTTTTCGTCATCGCTGAAAGAGTAAGAAATCACAAAAAGAATCAGTGTGAGCTCGTGAATATCGAAAGCTTCCCAGCTGAGCCAACTATCTACAAACCAGCTCAGAACGTAATACGATCACTGCTTACAAAGTATTCAATCAAGAATACTGACCGGTACATCGATCACTTCATCGTTTATGACTTTGAGGCCATTCTTAAGCCTACCGCGACTCAACACGGGGAGAATACTGTCTTCACGAACGAACACATTCCTGTGTCGGTATCAGTAGCTGCGAGGGGGTGCGTTGCTTTGTAAATGACGATCCAAATATGCTACTTGCGGAAATGTTCTATTACATTGGTGAAAAATCGGTTAAGATTCAGCAGTACAATGTCAATAAATATATGTCGCTTCTACAAAAAATCATCAATGCACATGGTCTGACAGGTGTGGAAGTCCCAGGCGCTAATTCTAATAAAAGTACAAGATGTCTGATGTGGAGAGTTGGATTGAAGAGGGGAAGTATGCCAGCTTCTTTGATTTTCACCGCAGTCTTGGTTTTGGTAAGCAAAGGTCTGATTATGGGAAACGGAAACAGCAGCTTGACCAGGTACCAGTATTCGGCTTCAATTCTGGTCGATATGAAATTAACTTGATTAAGAAGGATTTGTTTGCCGTAATTGGTACCGACAACATCAAATCTGTCATCAAGAACCCCAGCTACATGTGCATTGCAACATAGGACATGAAAATGCTTGATATCACTAATTATGTACCAGCTGGTACCAGCTACGACAAGTATCTTACAACATATCTCGGTGGCTGCAAATGTGATGACAAAATTAGATGTGTCTGTGTTCTTGGTAAGGGTCTTTTCCCTTACGAGTACATCACCGCGTTCAATGTACTAAGCCAGACTTCCATCCCACCTAAGTCAGCTTTTGACAGCAAACTCCGAGGAACAAGCATCACCAAGGATGACTACGAACGAGTAAAGTTCGTGTGGGAGTACTACGAGATGAATTCGATCAAGGACCTTTTGATTTGGTACAACAATCTCGACGTAGTCCCATTCATCAAGACTATCAAGGTTCAACGAGAACTTTTCAAGCGTTTCGATCTAGATATGTTTGCGGATGGAGCGTCTTTACCTGGTCTTTCAGAGAAGGTCATGTATCAGACCTGCTTCAATAATCTCCGATATCCGGATAAGAAAGCTGCTAAAGCATTCCAAATTCCAGCTAAGCGCATGGCTGGCTACAAGAGTCAGGATGCTAAGGCAAAACGAAAATTTGGTATGACACTCGAGCACGTGGATACATTGGTGCAAAAGCAAAAGTGTCTGTGTGGTCTATGCTACTGTCAGCTGACTGCTGATACCGCTTCAGCGGATCGTATCAACAATAATGTTGGCCACATCGACGGTAATATCTTGGTCAGCTGCGTTAAGTGCAACACCGCTCGAAAATACATGTCGCTTAAGGGGTTTCGGTATCAGAAGTTGCTCGAGTTCAATTCGGATAGACTGGTCTACTCGATCGACAAGGAGGAGAAGGATATCTACTCTAAGATGAAGGCCAACATTGCTGGAGGTCCATCAATTATCTTCAATTGCTACGCTAAGCGTAATGAAACGAAGATTCGCGGTGGTAAGATCTGTAAGAAAATTATCGGATACGACGCTATCGCTCCATACCTATGGGCCCTTGGTAATGAGATGCCATGCGGTCGATTGACTACGGTTGAAGCGTATGATGGTATCATCGATGACATCAAAGCAGACAAGGTATTCGGCTTTCTTGAATGTGATATTGAAACACCTGAGCATTTGAGAGGCTATTTCAGTGAGATGACACCGATTTTCAAGAACACTGAGATTGAGCCAACTGAAGAGATCATTGGTAAGCATATGTTCGAATACAATGAGAAACGTAAGAAGCAGCTTGATGAGGCACGTGCTAAGAAACGTGCAGGTATTATCGATGAAGATGCTTATATCACCTCTCAACCGGCTAAAGCAAGTCGTAAGCTAATTGGTAGTTACTTCGGTAAGCAGATACTCATTTATACGCCGCTATTGAAGTGGTATCTTGAACATGGTTTGGAGATCAACAAGACTTACAGCTTTATCAAAGCGAGCTCCCATAAAGCTTTTGCTCCATTTATGGAGGCTGTATCAAACGCCCGGCGAGAGGGTGATGTTGATGAGTCTAAGGCTATGATTGCTGAGATGATGAAACTGGTAGGCAACAGTGCTTTAAGTCGATCTGGAATGGACATGAGCAAGCATAAAGAGGTAAAGTATGAGTCGAGCGACAAAGCTATTAAGAACAAGATCGAACACTTTACATTCCATGGGTTGGAAGAGCTTAATGATGCGTGTGAAATCACCATGGAGAAACGCCGCCTTAATAACAAGAACCAATCCATTTATCGATTGCTATCTACCAGCTTGCTAAGCTACGTATGCTACAGCTTTACTATGACTGCATAGATTTCTACTTTGATCGCTCTGACTTCCAGTATCAGGAAATGGACACTGATTCAGCTTATATCGCTTTCAGCTGTGAGAAACCGTTTCATAACTGTATCAAGCCTGAGCTACGAACCCACTTCAAGGAGCACAGATACGATTGGTTCCCACGCGACCACAAAACTGAGATAGCTGAGTTTGATCGCCGTACTCCTGGTTTGTTCAAAGATGAATGGTCAGGTGATGCTATGGTCTCACTATCGAGTAAGAACTATATTTGCTATCTACCCGACAAGTCTTACAAGGTAAAAGTTTCAGCGAAGGGTATTCAGCAGGGAGGTGGTCGAAACAATGGTGTTCTTAATCCCGATGGGTTTGAGACTGTTGTACGGGATCGCATCACGCTACAAGGTACAAACAAGGGGTTCAGACTATCGAAAGAAACTAAGTCTATCGTCACCTATACTCAAAACAAAACAGCGCTCAACTACTACTATGACAAACGTCGAGTACTTGATGATGGTATCACGACTGAACCACTTGATATTTAAGCAGGTAACCACTGGGGATTTTTTTAAATGTAAATATAGATCATGGACGCGCTATTAAAGAAACTCTACTATGATCCAAAAACCGGTTTTATTGGAGCTCAAGCTCTGTATGAGAAGGCAAAGGAGTCAAATCCTAAGATAACTTTCAAAACTGTAAAGGATTGGTATGCGAGTCAGACTGATATTCAACGATTTCAAGAGCAAAAGAAGAGATTCAATGGCTTCAAAATCGCTTCGCATAACCCCAACTCTTGGCAAATTGATCTTGCGTTTTGGGAAAAGCGACCAATTTTGACTGCTATCAATATCAACTCGAGTTTGGGCTTTGCGAAGGTCTTATCGAACAAGACAGCAAAAACTGTGATAGCAGCGCTTAAAGCGTTTGTTCGTCTCCACAAAGTTGATATCCTAACAAGTGATAGTGGAAGCGAGTTCATGAACTCACAGGCACAAGAAATTTTCCAAACTAAGGAAATTGAGCACTACAACAACGAACCCGGTGATCACGGAACCATGGGTAAAATCGAGCGCTTCAACAGGACCTTAAAGCAGAGACTAACTAGAATGTCCCCAAGAGGATTACGCAAAAGCTTATCATTGATGTAATCGAAAACTACAATACCATGTTTCATCGTTCGATTGGTATGACCCCAAATGAGGCAAAAGGCAAAGTAATGGATGCAGATCTGAGTGGAAGCCGAAAGAATTGAGAAGGAGTTTGACGTCGGATCAAGCGTATTATACCGTCTCAAGAAGCAGGCCTTTGATAAAGAAGCTGCTCGATGGAGCAAAGCAGTCTATAAAATCGTTGGAATTGATGGCTACCGAGTCCAAATCCGTTCAAGAAATGGGCATACCCTCTACAAGGCGCCAAACGATCTTAAAATGGTTAAAACAGATACTACAGATGCTACTATTAATTGAGGCGATATTCTTGAGGCGGAGAAGATCTTGGGTCACAAAACGATACGCTCTGGAAAGTACAATTATCTGGTGAGATGGGTTGGCGATGAACCTGAAAGCCACAAGATAATTTGCGACTGGTTAACAAAAACAGGAGATCAACGCTTGAAAATGAGTATTACGGTTCAAGAAAAAGCTGACGTCGTTTCACCCCGCGCCACAAAAAAATGAGTCATAATTAGCTTGTAAATGAATTTGATAGAGAAATCCCCTGTAAGCTTTTGACTCAAGTATATAATCTCAAGTATTATTTTTTCTGAGATTTTTGGGAAATATCTGACTTAATACATAGCAGTAAGATAGTAATGTGCCCAAGTTGTGTAGAGAAAGAACGTGAGCTTGTTAAGATTAGACGTAAGCTTTGGGTTATTCAGGAGGTGAGTCGAATCAAGAATGAGTTGCTAAATCTTGATGCAGCCGCGAATTTCCGCAAAACAGTAGTAAATCGTAAGTATCGCCATGACTTGGAAGCAATTTTTGGAGCTCCATTCCATTGCATTAAGGATCGTTATCTAAATCTTCTAAATGAGCGAAATCGTATCTGTCATTCGTATCTACCCTTTCGTCATGACTCAGTTATGCCGAGCCACTGGTAAGAGTATTTAAGGCTACTCATTTCATTTTTTAATGATTCGTTTGGTATAGACACAATGTTTCCAAATTTTACATCGCTCGCTCGGAGAGAGCAAAAACGGCAGGAACTTCTTGAAAAAGTTCAGCGCCGCGTTCGACAAGCTAAAGCCAAGCGAGGGATGTACGAAGGTGCTTCATGGGCAAGTGATATCACGAATGGGATTACTACAGTCCCTAAGAAATCAACCGAATCAACTCAGACCGACTCATCCGAGTCGGCTGAGTCATTAAAAAAACACTGATTGATGGATACTCCTGAACAAACCCTGAGGTCTCAACTCCAAATGTTCGACCTGTGATGATCGATGTTGGAGTATATAGCGGTGTGCAGATGGTAAATAGCTCAAACAATACTGATCGTGTTAACCAAACTGATAAAAATATTCAAGCGAGACCTCAAACATCTAATGTTGGTATCGATAACACACAGCAAACAGCTGATGTTGGAATCAACAATACCCCAAGAATGTTAGATGCTGAAACAAATATGAAAAACCTGGATACCGAAGATCAAGTGGAGGCGCGATCATGGGTTAAGAATTTGTTTAACACCAATCCTAATTGAGTAGCGCTTCGAATTAAGCCAATTAAGCGTAAAACTAATGATGATGGCAATAGATACTTTCTTGGTGAAAAGGGGTCATTAATTGCAGTCAAAACGGGTAGAAAGAGTAAGACTTATCAATCGATTGACTGGGTGCTACAGAGGAGAAGATAAGGGACATCTGGTATGATGGCGAAAGTAAATCAATCGATGAGAGCAGTTATATGAGACATGAAGACCCTCTTTATGACGTTTCACTAACGCGAAAACGAAAAATTGCCGATTCAAGTGAAGGTGATGATGCATTCCGTTCAAGGCAACGTCTTGAAGATAGTTTTGAGTATGACATATCGACTTCAACCTCATTAGATCAAGTTGATAATAAGAATCGATTGCTTTGGTCTATTTTCAAGAATAAGGCAGTGCTTGAGTCGGCTGGTTTGAAAAAGAAAATCATTCCTATCCTCAAGAGCATGGGTAAAACATCTCAGATGGATAAAACTGGATACGTGTGGATTGATGGTTCATCAATTAGTGTATTTGGTATTGATAGTGGGAGAGGCAAGCCAGCGATTACTAAAAATGTCGATTAAAGATTAATATTCCAAGAATTAATCGATTTAGTGAAAGATCGTGACGATATCGATCTATTTACTAACGAATACACCACCAAACTTGCAAAGGTCTTTGAGCCACGCGATGGTGAGGCTCGCCATGAAATTAAGATTGGAATTGATGAAGATATGGATAGTTTTCTAACATATGCTGATAACGATGCGAAGAAGATTCTCATGGACTTACCCTAAGATCCAAAAGACGTAGCTTTCGCTCTCAGGTGGTCGAGAGATTGCGTCGTGAAAATGGCAGCTGGTCTGAAAGAAGGTTCCAGGAATGTTCTTGGTGGTAAAATACGGTAAGGAAAAAAAACTGCCGGCGTAATGTTCTGGATACTACTACTTACGTCGAGAATAACGCTTTATTTCGTTCGAATCACCAATGATCTTTTAGTGCGCCACGTGCCTTTGGAACTATATTGTACTCTAAATCTTCGTCATTCGAAGCAAAGACGAGAGCTGAATTTGCTGGACCATCCTGTGATAAAGCTACCGGTTACCGGTTGATACGATGCATTTGCGATCCCTGTCGAGGGGGCTAGTTCTTTGCCTGTGATAGAATATTGGACTAAGCGCTCTAAATTGATTTCCAATTCCATGCCTGCGTCAACAGACTATTCAAGTACCATTCCCTGTGTGCTACAAAAGTCGCACGCACATCTGGTCCGTCACAAGAGACATTTCCATTTTTCAATAGAATTAGTTTCGACGTTATAACCAGCTGATAAATTCAGTTGCTGCGAGCGGTTTGAGGTTTAGCAACCATGACGCATTTGAAAGTGCCTCCAATAGACACGCAGCTGTTGTGACACGACGGTCGGCTTAACCACTGCAATGTTAAGAATCGCTTATGTATCTGAACTCCGATCTTCTTGTGTAGCTATGTACCCCGCTTGCAAATACTGGTTTTAGAAGCTGGTGGCGCTATATATTCGATGTGTGAACTTAATGTTGACCAATTTATGAAGCGTTATCTCTGCATCTTCAACAGTCGATTCCAATTGGGAAGCTTAAGTCCCTTCGTCCAAATATTAGCACCTTGGATGCCTCCCGTATTTGTTTTGGCTTTGCAACTCCCAATTTATTTTAAAAGAGTTGTACGGACAATAGAGTTGGATATGACTCACCAAAGACCTCTTGTGCGTACGGAGAGTATCGATAGCCTTTTCAACCAATTGATATGGGGCTTGTGATTGAGAAACAAGTCTGTCTGTGGCTTTACTCTCCTTTTTTTTAAGAGCACTTCAAATTGCCTCTTCAAACAATGCGGCTTGCACCATAAACAGTTGAGTACAAGGCGAATTTACTTTTAAGTTGTCCAAGAACAAAAAAATTAAGTTGCTCAGGCATTGGCGCCCCAATTACGGAGGGCATCAACAATTCTACATCATTAACCCGAATTCATGGAGTCTGCGCCTAGCTTGCTTGTAGACAAGGAAGCATAAACGCTGGTGGTCTTCGAAGATTACTCAAAGGAAGGTAGATCTTAGTGCCTTATTAAAGTCTCCCAGACGACAAAACATCAAAATGAAGTGGTCACACGGAAAAGGATCGCAGCCGAGAAAGCAAACGCCACGTGCATTCGATCAAGGCCACTTTAGTCGATATATTTACCTCTTGAATAAAAAATGTTTGTTTACATTCCTTAAAAAAGAAGATTATCATGAGGGAGCCGCTGACCAGCCTTCCCTTTTCGTTAATTAGCCCCTATCTAAACCCTATAACCTAGTGCAAGGATTTTTGCACGAATTATAACTAAGAACAATGATCTGTTGTCGCGATCGTTATCAAATTATCTGCTTCCTTCCATTCTAGGGTTCGAGGACACTCTGTTTGGTTTTCTCGTTCTAAGTACTCGGAGACTGAGCAGAGTGTCCTCAATCATCGACATTACCGAGAGCATCAAGGTTGATCTCTGCTTTGGCTGTGCGAGCCGCATCGTGATATGAGCTCATTGATGTTTTTGTTGCTTTTTAAATTACGAAAATCAAATTTGATGCTTTGGGTATTGTCGATGATTTAGGGGACTCTGCTTGGTCTTCTAGTACTTAATTAAAAGCTCATTTATGTCAAGTTAACATTTTTAAGCGACTCGCGATCGTTATCAAATTATCTGCGTTTAGGGTATTTTGCATTGCGAATGCTCTATATCCTACAGAACATTTAAATCAATCATTGATCATTTATATAGCTTAGGGGTGCTGGATTGGAGGGGAGGGGTCTGGTATACAAAAAGGGCGGGCTCCATCAAAACAAGCGGGAGTCGAGATTGCTGGTTTCCCTTTGTTCGGAACACCGTCGATTGGTTTAAATTTGCTGTTCTTACATGTAGAAATTTGGAGGTACTGAAATAGTCGAGAATAGAGCCCCGTATAATTTGCACAATGCCTATTTAGTGATTATTAGTTTATAAAGTATAGATCAAAGGTGTTCCACATATAGTACTAGTGTAGTTAAAACTTCGGCTGCAGTTCACAAAATCCAGACGCACATTCCCAAGCCGAAGCTAAAAACGCGCTCTTGGGTCTAGAAAGTTCTGGTGCACAATGAGCACCCACAGGTACTCTTTCCAGTTTGCACACAGTAATTTAAAGAATAAACATGATTAATTGCAGAAGTGAATTTAGTAACGCTTATCGAAAACTAGAGGTAGGATCGAAAACAGAAATGTTGTATCAGGCCCTTGAGACCGAGAATAGTGAAAAAAGTGTATTTTTTCTGTGCGAACCCGTTACAATTGTTGCCAAGTCTGCGCCTAATTGGATAGATAACCCACCCGAACCCTCATAAAATATTGCGGAATGGACCAAACCATATTTTGCATCTGTCGAACGCGCACTTTGCGCTGCTCAAAAGCCTCGTAAGCTTCGATGGGCCTAGGGAATAGACTGCATTTGTAGCCCCACCTGTTGGCAATGCGTCACGATATTTTGATCTCTACGAGTCAAGTCGATGCGTGAAGGCTCGGGCAGCACAGGCTCCAGTGGCCTCAGCGGTTCCGCCAATCGTGCGATTTGTGTCGGCAAGGTTTATGATAAGGGAGAGCACATAGTCGCAATTTCGAGACGACTCTGTCTCCGCACAAAATCCCACACCATTCTCCATCGTATGTCGAAATGCTGCATCTTCCAACGGCAACTCAACGGTATTTTTGATAGATTGCGGTGCAAATTTTTGCGAGTCATTCTCAGCCAGCGCAAACGTGATCAGGTCAATCGCACTAAGCTGCGCCTGCTTCCTTGTAGAGTTTAGACAACTCCCGCTGAAGCCAACCGCATCGACAGCCTGCACCTCCAATCAATACTTTACGTCATGATTGTCTTTCCACAAGTGATAGTACTTCTTCGGCAGCGCCAACCAATATTTCGCCTAGCGGGCAAAATTCAGGTGTTGGTTGTTTGTCAGTCTATGGCTTGGGAACTTTGAAGTGCGCAAATTAGTGCGTTCATGGTAGTGATTGCAGGCACACAACACTATGACGGTCGAGAGCACCGGTATGTGGACTACCAGCTCGCTGATGTGTT
>RCHQ01000390.1:0-28002 GCA_003676415.1 Plasmopara muralis
AGCTGTTGCAACTTGTATTGCACGTTGCCCACGTTGTTGCCAAGTGCAATTAGCAGCTCTTTGCATTGGTCTTTGTCCTCCTCTGTGTGTACCCAAATTTCCAGTAACTTCAAAGCGCGTTTGTACAATTTTGCGGCTTGCTCGTAGTTCTTTTTCTTGAAATAGCGATTGCCACTCTCTTTCTTCTGTGTAGCCTCAACAATGAGCTCTTGAGAAGTCATTTCGGCTGTAATTCTCTCGCCAACGCGGCATAGTTCAACAACGAGCTTGATGTCGTCTCCTGGAGTCACGTGCGGCTCTAGACCCACGTCTCCGTAGGCAAAACGAGATTTACAGCGTACTTCACACACTTCGCCCACGTGCATCATTTTGGCCACTAGTTCAAGCGCGGGCATCACTTCAGCATCTCCGATACGAGATTTGCGAGTCTTATCCAGTGCAATCCTCTGACCGGACTTGAGTACCCACGTCGAGTATTTAACCGCCACTTCCTCGCCAAATTTTTCACGTAAGACACCGTTCCACGTGTCAGAATGTCATAAACACGCGGTAACTACGACACCGAAGGAGAAAAACGATGCACGACTGTGTACCTGCTTGGATACCATCTGTGTTGATCGTAAGCATCTTCCGAAGGATGCCGCCGCTGCCCAGGACATCCTCGAAACTCTTTCAGACTCTGATTAACACCATTTAAGTTCGCAATCTGAATTTTTACGGCAGAAAGTTGCAAAAGGAGTACCGTATTCATTGCTAGCATAAGGAAAAAATTACAAATGTACATGATGACTTTTTTAAACCAAGAAAAAGTAAGACGAGACGTCACTATTGGCAGGTTAGTGCGCAACGCGCTCAATAATTGTTGCGTATTCTAAAAGATAATATCCTTTGTGAATCTATTGTTTTCATCTCTAAAGAGTATGCCATTCGACGTAGCACGGAAAACGGGATTTTTCGGGCACCACACCAGTATTTGTACCTTTTACGCAGAATTAAATTCGAGGACGTAGCGATGCTCCTGCTATAATTGCAATAACGGCTTTCGCAAGCACACAATTTTGATAAAAAACATTACTGAATCGCTTTGATATAGTGAAACTAGAAGACCGAATTTTTTTCTGCACGCCTCCTCTGTGCAAGGTACTGTATGATTTCTTTATATCTGCGTGGTCAATCCAACATTTACGCAGTTGAAAGACTTTCTTTACAAACCAAAAGGTCTCAAAATGGATGTATAACCGCTCTTTGTCTGCAGGAAATGCAGTTTACGATGATCTATATACTTGCTAAGGTTATAAGGCATTCGTGGGCCTTTCTGAAATTAAGCACGTGAAACGCGTCACGGCGCTTGAGCCCTAGGAACAGACTTTCCGTTTCAATTACAAGCCTCAATGTTCTCGGCAGTAGCATTAATGGACATGTGAAACGAAAAAAGAAACGAGAAATTTAAAAATCTATAAAAAAGAGAGCAGTGCTTTTTTCAGTGAAGATCGAGCTTAGCCGGCGCTTACGTTGCCACATTTACGAGCAAAATTATTAAATTCTATTGGTGGTCTACATTAAAGGTGCATTTCTACCCGAGCAAGCTAAGGTGACCGTGATTAAAAAAATACTGAGTGCAGGGAATTGCCTCGAGTCACCGAGCTCAAGAATACAATTTACTAAATTTTGTGCGCCAAACAACTGCCTAAACACGCGAGTCTGATTTTAGCTGTATATCTCACGCCGAGCAATCTGAGAAGCTTCTTCTATCTAACTTGCACAGAACAAGCCAGTGTCCGCTGCTATGATTGCGGTAAAAATGAGCAAACGTTTATTGCCTGTATCAAATGAACCGACGAAGTTAACCATCGTCTTTTTCGAAAGGCCAAAATAATTGCTGAGAGTATAAGTAAAATTTATAAGCCCCTGAAGACAGAAATGTCAGGAAGGCAGACGTCCTACTGGAGAACAGTACGTGGTGTAGCTGATACAAACCATGGGAGCTCTTCACTACTTTCAAAAGACGAATCAGATTTGGTGAACTTTTGGATGTACATGCAGGTATACGGGACCATGAGAGTATAGATTTCACCATGAACAATTATGGTCAGTTTTCCTACGCTCTACACGGAAACATTTCTGCCTAGGCCAGAGTGGATGATGAATCAGCTTTTGTTATCCTCAGGCCTGTAGTTTATAAGGCTGTCAATATGTACGCTCTGAAAGAACGAAGACATTTCTTCTTTCATGAATATAAAAGCTTAGACATGCCGTGACCAGTAAATCACAAGTTTTGCCATGGGCGCCAAGTACGTAGAAGAGCTTTTTAAAGTCATGTTATATTTCCTGTTGTGCTAATGGCTTCTTTAAGTAGGAGCTTGGTTTACACACTTGTAATACCGTAGGAGGTGTCGAAGGTGGTATGTTTTATAATGTGCATTTCAAAACTCAAATTGTCGGATAACTAAGTACTACTGGCATCATCGGCTATCAAGAAGCTGAAGGTAACGCTCTTGAACCGATTAATATAGCCCCGCACGTGACTTCCTTGATGCTAGCAACCTTAGGTAACTTAAGCAAAACAAGTGAGTAGCAAAGATTTACAGACAAGCAAGATAGTGCTACCAACTGCGGCTGAAAAAGCTTTTTAAGCAAATGGCGTAGACCTACGAGGCAAAGTGAGAAACATAATGGCACTAGCAGTTGATTACATAATTCTCTGAGGGGAAAGATAGCTTCGTAACAGAATAGGACTGCGATTTTTTACTTAATTGGCTCCTAGGTGTACCTGGTAATCCCTTCGTTGGCAAAGGAATCGAATCCACATTGATATCGTTTAGCCGGTGGTTGTAACACAGCAGAAGTGATAATCTAGAGTCGCTGCCAAAGGTATCAGAGCTACTAAACATCGAATAAATTGTATTCAATAAGGTTTTCACAGAAAAGTAAACCTCCTCTAAAGATTTAAATAAATCGTCTGCTCTGACTAAGACGTCTCAAAAATGCATTGGAGGCAGCGCATGTTGTGCCTGGCTTTTAAAATTCAGAAGGATCTCAGGGATTTGTAGTGTATCTTTTCAAAAGTGGTAATTATAGATCCATCCCTTCTGATAGAAATCTAACAGTGCTGTGACACAAAATGCCCAAAAGAAGAAACAATCCGCTCATATTGCCACGTGAGCAGCATAAAACAATGTATTCATTCTTTGCCCTCAATGCAAAGATTGACATAGTGCGGGAATCAAGTTCGCCGCACATGTAACCGCTTTTCTTGTGTTTGATAGGCAAACGGAAATAGCTGAGCTGTATGTACAAATGCATTTTCTAAGGTGGCAAGAAGCTTAGTAACATGACCCTGCAAAGCGCTTTAAAATAAAAAAATATTTTTAGATCAGAGAAAAGAGTAGAACATTCCCTTCGCGACTTATGCTTTGAGATAGCTGGTGATGCCACAAAGGCTAATAAATTCTTCCACGACGCACTGACGTCAAATCACAAAGCCTTTTCGACCATTATTTGAGATGAACTTTCGTTGCTGCTTGCTTTGAGGAACTTGAGTTCAAATCTCCGACTTTCATTTTATTCTAAGAATAGATACTTGTCGCAGATGGCTATCCGTTTGACCCCAAGACGTAGTACAAGTCTAGATACATAAACCCAATGTACTATAAATGTAAATTGAACCGTACTATACTTATCGATAAGAATCCCTGCAAGGTATGTATCAATGTTGCTTAGTTTACAATACCAATATGTATGTCGCATTAGTTCTTAGGCAGCAAAGAGCGAAATATTGTTGCTGCCTGCCAAGGATTCCGACATACCAAACATTAAAGGGGCTGCAAATAGCGCATTGGCACCGACAAGCTTGCCATTTCTGCAGCCATATTATCCGGTAAACTTCGGACGTGGACACATTTGTGTAAGTTCACGCTAATTAATTTATCGTCAGCTCTTGGCTGCGACAGTGTTGCAAGAACCCAAACTTTTGCCATGAAACCAGACCGTTGGTTATGCAAACCTGGCTTTAATAGAATGGTGGCTCCTGGTGCACGACAGGACGCAATTGGTTATTACTGGGACGTTAGGCAGAATTTTGTGGGTGCTCACACCGTTTTGCATTGTGAAATATGTTAAAGGACTACAAAAGGGATATAGTCCGGGCCATTGCAGGACTGAATCTAAGTTATACCAGAAATTATACACAAGATGCGACTTGTATAACATAAATCAGTCTTCAAAATACTAGCCATTGCTACGTCGACCCCGTTTAGATCAAACATAGAGAACAGTCGTTCACCGGAAGATTTTATATCGTTCTACACGCCTCCTCTTTGCAAGGTCTGTGTGACATAGTAGCACGTGTACCTCATGTTGGGCGGATTGAGCCTTTACACAGGCTTTGGGGTGAAGGAAATCAACAAGCCGTTTATGCCAAACGAGCTGTCGTATACTTTTCAAAAGATTAGAAAAGCGACTGTATCAACAGCTTCACCTGCCGAATTCCGTCATGGCGCTTGGGCATCGAAATCGACTTAGGTAGTTCCAACGCCCTTGTCTTATCTAACCTTAAGCTTAAGCCTTTTCAAATAAAAATAACATAGATCAGTCTCTTAATGACCCAGAAGGAAGAAATGGCCACTAAGGCGCTCTTGACCACGAAGGATCAGGTGTGCGTGGAGTTCGCACTCTCTTGTTTAAGAGGTTGATTCAAATCTGCGTAACATAACTTCACTGGAGTGATTTGCGTCCCGAGACTGCATGAAGAGACAATCAAGTTCTGAATTCGAGCTCCTTCAGCGCTCACGTTTCTTTGTCTACAAGCAAGAAAGGAGTGATTGGCATAAATACGTCAAAAAGGCGTACGAACTCCATCACTTGGACCACCGCTCCCGAACAAATCCAGGTGACTGTGCTCATTGACGGTCTGAGAACAAGGCCTTCCTTCAGATCAAACCCTATTTCAAAATGCAGGCTAAAGAGGAGTTTTTTAGTGTATACATCCACTCACAGGCTCGTTACTTCGGAACGTATAATTATACAATAACTAGTGGTTTTCATGGACTCGCTGTCTTGGGCCCAATCCCAATGGACTCGAATGTGGTCGAGCAAACCAAAGTCGCTTCTTTGGCTCCGGTAGAATAGAATTTATGATCTGGGGTTGTCTTGGAGGGGATAGAGAAGGTGGACCTTTTTCTCATTGTAGGCCATTTTAATGAAGTGTTGCAAAGCCGCGCCTCTAAGACTAGAGAATCACAGATCACCAGCCAGAGCTGGACTTTCTTAGCGGTTGATCACAGCCTTAGACCTCAGCCTCTGAGAGTTAAACAACTTTTACAAATTAAGCTTGCGGAGGTAGAAGGCTTGCTGTAGAGAATGAACATATGTTTTGACTTTGATAAGCTCTAGCGCGTTGAAAAACTTTGTGTATCGGCAATGGTATGTAGTTTGATAAAATTAAATATCCGGTTCGAAAAGGAAAAACAAAGGATATAGGCTCGTTTCGATCCGACTGTCTAATTGGTCATGGCTATTTCGCTGAATTATTTTGACAGCACAATAATTTCTTGACACGGACAATGGGTGATAGGCATATTATACACGACTATCGATCGATTGGCGGGGCAAGGACAGAGGTGTCTTACGTCCAATTTCGCGTGACAAAGCTTTCATATAAAATTTTTAGTCCTGCTATGCTCTTTAAAAGGAACACTGGGCAGTCAAAAGTTTCTCACTCGTCGCCGTTTGCCTGTTTTCAGCCAGCAAGCAATAAGCGGCACTTTTTTCTTGTCTATAACAAGTTTGATAGTAAAAATTACAAATGTCGTAGTTCATAACAATATATTCGGGTATACGCTTCACAGTGCACTAATTTTATAGATAAATAATATGTGTTTCGAATGAGTGAGTCATTTATACATGTCAAGATTCTCACTGCACAATGAAAAGATTCCAAGAGCCTCGTCTTGGTTCCAACCCCTTTGTGATCTGTTTTGGTCATAAATCACCGACGACGGCGATGTTACTCCTCACTTGTTCCAAAAAGAAAAAATCGCAAGAGAATTGCCGTTTCTCACGAAATATAATTTTCGCGTTAAATGCAAATCTAGCAAACTTCATGAGCCTGTTGACGTATTATTTCGGAGGTAAGGATTTAAGTTGGCCTTTAGTAGATACTTAAAAGCTTCATTGACGACAGATTCGTCAAGTATACAAAAGTGTATCAAATGATAGTCTGGAGTAATTTAACATTCGGCAATTATCGCAATTGCATTTAAATGACGGTCTTTTCACTTTACGGTAAATTTGTCACATAACCTTCACGCAAGCTATCCATCGGCATTGTTTCCAATTACGAAGGCGTATACTGTATATTTCTAATGACAAGCGTTTCTTCAATAATGTTCTTGTACCAAGTGGTAACAGGGCGGGTCGTGTCCAAAAACGCTATTCATTTTTCTATTCAGTTAAAAAGCAATAAAATGGTAAAAAAGGGGAACGTGCTCTTATCTTTCTCGAGTCGTATAATAGAAAAGGGGCCTTTATTCGAATAGAAAGCGAGGTCTATCCGATAATCACTCTGCAATGCTGTCGACACGTCTACTGCGACGTCAGCTGCTGTCCAGCTCGCGCCGACCCGCACTAACAAAATGTTACCAGCTGCACACGACTCCGAACGAGAAGCTCTTTGATAAAATTCTTGTCGCCAACCGGGGCGAGATTGCCGTGCGTGTCATGCGCACATGCAAGAAACTGGGCATCAAGACCGTGGCTGTGTACTCGGAACCTGACGTAAACTCCGTGGCTGTGCGCATGGCTGACGAATCCGTATGCGTTGGTCCCGCGCCTTCAAGCCAAAGTTACCTGAGTATTTCTAAGATTGTGAAAGCCGTCCAGTCCACCGGCGCACAAGCTGTGCATCCAGGCTACGGATTTCTTTCTGAGAATAAGGACTTTTGCGAGGCGCTAGAGGCCATTGACGTGAAATTTATTGGACCAAACCACGTGGCTATCCAGGCCATGGGTGACAAGATCAAGTCCAAGCAACTGGCAATGGATGCGGGCGTCAACACCATTCCAGGCTTTCTTGGGGAAATTGCTACACCCGAGGAAGCGATTAAAGTGGCTCGAGATATTGGATACCCTGTCATGATCAAAGCTAGTGCTGGTGGAGGTGGTAAGGGCATGCGTGTCGCTTATAATGATGACGAGGTGCGCATGGGCTATCGATTGTCGAAAGAGGAGGCAGCCAGCAGTTTTGGAGACGATCGCATGTTTTTAGAAAAATTCATCGAAGACCCTCGTCATATTGAGATCCAACTTATTGCGGATTCGCAGGGCAACGTCGTGGCGCTTCCCGAACGGGAGTGTTCGATCCAACGCCGCAACCAGAAGGTTATTGAAGAAGCACCGAGTGTATTACTGGATCCAGAAATGAGACTCGCCATGGGAAAGCAGGCTGCAATGCTGGCCAAAAAGGTGGGGTATGTAAGTGCTGGAACTGTGGAGTTTCTGTGTGATAAACACAAGAACTTCTACTTTTTAGAAATGAACACGCGTTTGCAGGTGGAACATCCTGTCACGGAGCTCATCTCGGGCGTCGATCTTGTGGAACAAATGATTCGAGTGGCAGCGGGGCATGAACTTCCCAAAACTTTGGTCGATGGGTCCATGAAAATCCACGGCTGGGCGATGGAAAGCCGTGTGTACGCTGAGGATCCACTTCGAGGGTTTTTGCCGTCAGTTGGACGTCTTTTGCAGTATCAGGAGCCTCGTCATCTTCCAGGCGTTCGTGTGGACTCGGGGGTGAACGAAGGAAGCGATATCTTGATGTTTTACGATCCTATGATCTCGAAGCTAATCACGTACGGCAAGGATCGTGGCGAGTGCTTGGAGCGCATGAAGACGGCGCTAGAAAATTATGTTATTCGAGGGCCGAGCAATAATGTATCGTTCTTACAGGACGTTTATCGCCATCCTCGCTTTGTCAGCGGAAAAATTACCACGAAGTTCATCGAGGAAGAGTACCCGGATGGTTTTAGTGGTGTTGAACTCACGCAGCCCGAAATGGAAGATCTTCGAGTCGTTGGTGCCATCATGCACCTGAAGAAGAGCCGTGCTTGCAGTCAGGTCTCAACTCGTAGCCAGTCAACTCCCTTGGAGCGTTTCAGCTTGTTAAACTCGCTCAATCAAGACGAACTAGAGTTAATTTCTGACCAAGCAGGACTTGTGCCTCGACTGCGGGCGGTTGCATCTGATCTTTCGTCTGAAGAGCTGATCGCTCTTGCGGACCGCAACGACCTCAAGAACTTGGGTGCTCAGCTGTCTGTTAGCATCGATGGACCGTTTGGAGAGTCAAGATCAGTAGTTGTCGTTGAAGTTGAGACCGAAAACGCGTACCATCGTACTAGAGAATCGATGCTTGCGTTCGTTGACGACAAGTGGCACGTTTTTGACAATGTAAATTGGTTGCTAAACGGCCCGCTACTCAAAGCGTTGCATTCACAACAGAATGGTCCGTTCGATAAACCATTGGCATCGCAAATGATGCAGTCATTGCCAGAGGGCTTTAGTCTTCAATTTCATGGTGCTATTCACGATGTCGTTGTACGCAATGAAGTCGAAGCTTTATACGGACAATACATGCAGCCGAAACCCGAGGTAGACACGTCCAACTTGCTGCTGTGCCCAATGCCCGGCGTGCTCATTTCAGTGGCAGTGGATATCGGACAGACGGTGGAGCTTGGCCAGGAATTGGCTGTAGTGGAGGCCATGAAGATGCAGAACGTACTTCGTTCCGAAAAGAGAGGCATCATTAAGAGTATTGTGCATTCTGCTGGTGACTCGCTTAAGGTGGACGAAATCATTCTCGAGTATGAGTAAGCCTGCATACATGATGCAGGCAAAGAATACAAATATGTAGACAAACAAAAATTTATAAATTATTACTAGTATTGCAGCGATTGAACTCGAAACGCTAACATAGAGTCAGGTAAAGAATAAAGATAGTGCTTTGTCACCATCAAGACTAAAACACTCGCAAAGTTTAGTACAAGCCGATAACTCAACGTAGGAAGTCTTAAAGCGGTTCAGAGCAGGTGCGGACCCTGCGACGTACATTCAGTCTGGCAATGTTCATAGGGCCAAAAAGAAAGGTAAGGCTATCGCGATGATTACTTGTCTTCTCATTTCATGGTAACAAAAACTTGTCCTCTTCTACAAGTCGAATAAGACTACCTCAACTATACTGTCGGGTAAATAACCAACTTAAATTTTCAGCGTCTGGGTTGGTATTAATTAAAAGCCGATTTATATATCAAAAGTAGTGGTCTTTGACCTGCCAAGCAAGCAATTGTACTATAAGCATATGAAAGTAGAGTAATTTGTCCTAGCTGCTGTTGTGATACACGAAAATGTTATTTTATTCTAGAACGCCACTTAATACGTGATGGCAGTACCCAAGGGTATTATCAGACCTGGTGCAAGTCACTGTTGTCTTCGGCTTTAAACGTTGCCGACTATCATCTGGAAGACGAATTTGATGTTATGCTTAAAGCACGTACATAGCTGCTGTAAGGCTGCACTAGAAAAGTGGCACTTTATATATTATACACACCCCAAATTAAGAAGCCTCTGGAAAAATCTATCGGCGCTCAAAACGAATGCGCCTACTATCCGGCGTCATTGCCTAGATCATCCACGTCGTAAGACCTACCTGTAACACTGTGCGGAGGAAGCTTGGCGAAGTCGGTCGAGGCAGTCGGCGATGAGGAGTCGAGGCTGTCGGCGAAGGGCGAAGCGGTCGGCGATGCGGAGTCGAGGTTGGAGGCTTGACTTGGTGAAGGCAAATTGAGAACTGATTGAGATTGATCTGAGTTTTACGGATTGGCCTTCGGCAACGCCAAGAGGCTATTCTTGAACTAGCTCCTACCTATCCTAAGCTCTATCCTTCTCTAATCCCAGTTGCTATCTGTTTTATCAATTGTTCTGTCTGAAATCATTTTTTTGGTTCATAATCTAGAGATTCAGCTGGTTTACTGGATACTTGCCTATTCTATATGATTTTTGGCCAAATACTGTAATCGCCTATCCTAGACTTCTATCCCGAAGTTTTGAGAGCTACAAATGTGTACGAACATCTGTAGCTGCGACTGCAGTATACAGTATGACGTGGTTGCTGATTGTGGCAAAGGCTATCAAAGACGGCAACTACGTCACACTAACCCTCCTCGATGGAACTATTATCCAGAGATTAAGTGAAATTTCTCACATAACGGACACTTTCATCGGACCGGCAGCTAGCGAATGCAAGACCCATCGCTCACCGCGTCAGCTTGATTTTCGGTCGACTGTTATCCATATAAGCTTGATCATCATTATAAACGAAACACTTTTTCAACGGAATCTAATTATGAAACGGTTTACACTCATACATTTTTTATAAAATAGAACTCATTTCTTGGTGGAATAGATTGTAACGGGTCGCTACATAAAGACTAGGTGTTGTCTCTAGAAAAAGGTCAGGCCTTCTTGGCATTCAAAAACGCAAATTTCGATATACACATCAAGAAAAAAATGATTGAGCGTAGCTACTTACATTTCTTTGTAGCTCTCTGGTTGTTGATCTGTTATAAATTGTGCAACTGTTGAAATTGAAAGATTGTAACTAATAATATAAAGAGCTTTGCTCATACCGCCAACGTTTATGGAAGATATCGGCTGTGGATACTCAATTTGGTACGGAATACAGGTGCATTACTAATTTACTAGCGATGATTAAATCTGCGTGTGGGATAAGGAGGAATTTTTTTTATCAATCGATCTCCAAACACAGTGATCATTTGTTATTTAGAAAATCTGCGGGAAAATCGATTACATAATCTCTAGCAATAGCGAATGCTAATTTTAAAAAAAGATAGCAGGGGTCCCTATGGTTAATGTGACGGCTTTATACACTCGTATATCTTACAAGAACGGCTTTCCTTATCTGGCCACCGATTGCCTGAGATCACAAGATTTCAAACGTTATAGTCGCAAAAGTCTTTTTGCGACGGGAATGATTGTCCGCTGTCCTGACTCGTTTTTTGTAATTGACCCTCGTACGAAGGGCCGCTTTGCCGACAACCTCACAGCTCTCGATGCTATGCTATAGAAGCTCCCTTTGAGCTGATAGCGGTCGATCTGTTGGGGCGTAAAATAGTATAGCGCCTCCTATACGGCAGCACATAGTGTTAAACAATGCTAGAGCAAGTGATATTGACTCGACCTATTGTGCAATAATGTCACGCCTTGGTGATACCAAAGACGCGCTAATCATAATTGCGTCTTTGACATGAGTGTTGCTCTCGTTGTCGCGACTGGCAACATTAGTCTTTTAATCGAGGGCGATGCCGGGGATCATCAGTTTTTAAAATATTCTACCTGGTGTAGTGTACCAAAATTTCGAAGAAAATGTTAGCTATTGAGCTGTCCCCTGAGATGGGTGAGACCTTTTGTAGCTATATGCTACGATACACGATCGGTGTAGGAGGCAAACAACACCTTTCGAAGAAGGTACACCGAATTAGCCAGAGCGTAGCTGCTTCTTAATGTGAATAAAATTCTTTTCAGCGGATTGCTTTTGTTGTGACTGATAATTCACTGGCGTTGGCGAAGTCTGTTGTTTCATAAACAACATGATTTACCTGATATCAACAACATTGGCGCTTTTTCCAAATCTCTTTATACGGCATCGATCAGCGCTTTGTGGTCATCATAAGATGTTTATGTGGCGTCCTTGTTCAGTTGAGATTATAGCAATCGAATTAATCTACCGTAGTTCTCCGTGTACCATTACCAGTCCAAGCCACATTCACTAATCGGTCGAGCTTTTGCGTGTGGGCTATGCAAATGATAGTTACTTTGTTCAGTTGCAAACGTACAAAGATTCTGTTCACATGGCAACCCTGCGCCAATATTTGCAATACAACAAAGATGAGCTTTTCGAGTCGCGTATAGTTTGAACTACCTGTGTAACTTACTCTCTGATAAGCTGCATGGAGATGCCGTTTAAGAAGCTCGACACAAAGTCGTGAAGTTAAATAGCGAATGAGATACACCATGAACTAGCGCCCATGTTGACTCAGGCGAGGTCATATGCACCATTCAAACACCCCCCTTCCGGGCCACTCATGTAGAAAAGTCGACTTTTTAGATTTGAGCGCTGTATTAATAGGCTTAACGGGAGGCCAAGTTGGTCCGACCTCTTAACATCGTCAAAATTAGCTTAGCTTAGACTTGATCACGACGTGAGTATTGCGTTTACTTATATCCTGGCTGCCCCAAGACGGCGGCTAATAGGGTTTGCCACAAGATCGACCTCACGCTTATTTAAAGAAACTACGTGACGCGGCAATAAACATTAAAGACAAAGCTGTAATATCTTCTTTAAAGACTCCAGCAAAGCGGGTCGTACGCATAAGACTATCCCACTAAAATATCATAATCTTCTGTGTGAAACAGTTATAAAAAACTTGGTACTTATATCAATGGCTGGCACTATGATTAGTTCGATGTACGGCTAATATCAGACTCTGATGACCCCTAGCGAGATTCAGGCATAAGTTAGTCAGTACGTCCCGCGAATATTTAAGGAGCTGCTCGTGAGACCTACAGACTTAAGGAATGCATATGCCCTGTCTTGGTGGCATGCCACGCGACATCACTCGATCCGATGCGATTGCCGCAGTCACCACCGTAGATGTAGTAACTTCTGAGCGCCAGACATAGATAGCACGCCGATTTCTGTTCGATGTGCATGAAAATATGAACGTCTGATGCTAAAGCCCTAACATATAAAGCGCTACAGCATAGTTCCTTCGAAACACGTGGCTTTTTCTATTAAAGAAGGCTCGCTTGTATTACGAAAGTACCAAGGGTAGCCTTTGCGCTCAAAGCTGACAAGTCAGCTTGTGAGATCATGTCGATTGGTTTTATGATTAGTTATTAATGGCTTCAACAGATTGCATTGATCAAGCCCAAAATTTGCACGCACAAGTTTGACTCTGTATGGGGCTGATCAAAAGCAAACAAAAACCTATAATGGATAGATCGGTCAAAGCTTGATTAATGCCTTTGCGTCAAGGACAAACTTATTGAGCTTCATATTCTTGGTCAATCAAACAACTAAAGACCGGAAAACGAGTTTATCTTCAGCGATGACTCCTCGATGCGTCGCACGGTGGTATTGATATCTCTAAATCACCATTCGATCTATACTAAATCCGTAATACTCGAACGTTTCTATTACTACTGGACGGACGTGCCGTAAATATTACTAGTGCTTTATAAGGCATTTTAGACTTTTTCGAAGATCTCAAACTAAGCAGCATCGTGTCAATCGCTGTTTCAGACACCACTTAAAGACAATGTAAAGTATGTCTCAATACTTGAGAGAAAAGCGCAAACGCTGTGTGCTCCGGGGTACATTTAAAGCTGAACCTTGGTCCTTGAAGAACCTGTCATGAGAAAGGCTTCTAGGTGCAAGCAAAGAGTTGTCTCTGTCTCGAAAGTTAGCACTGAGTAAGATAACGCATTATTCTCAGGTAAATGAAACGAGGTCTACAGACTTTGAGTATATTACTTGGGATATCATTACTTAATTAGGTCTACCTCCCCCTCAACATACACAACTAATCGTCAGTTCACGCGTTGCCACAAAGTAGCTTTATATAAACTCGGCCAACACCTCTTTCTGATAAAGCTTTTAAGTGCGCAGAAGCACAATAAAGCATATAAATGTTAAAAGCTTAGAAAGCTTAGAGAGCTTAAAGAGCTAAAATGATCAAAAGCGTAGCAGCTAATATCTCAAAGTAATCTTCGCAAACAATTATGCGCTTGAAGTGATATAAATATGATTCGGTTTGTTTGCAAAACAGATTGCGATGTGCTAGGAATCAGTTTAGATCGAGTAGAGTGCAGCCGATACGAACTTAGACCCCCGCAAACATGTTAAGTGAATCGTACAATATGTTTGAGGGGGTCTAGGAATATTTGGACCGGCGAGAAAGTGTGGGTCTCACCAGTCACATTCGTTACCTTCGCAAGGCCGTGATCAGGCCATAAAAGGCTGTACTAATTGAGACCGATGGGGTGGGCTTGAGTTGAGCCATCGCTTCCCTTGACCGCACTTTTAATCGAAATTATCACCACAGAGTGTAAGTTGGCATTAGCCGATAAAGCTCGAATGCTTGAGCACGTAATTGCGAAATCGGTGCAAAACTATTTCAGCCTTTAAGAGATAATTATTGTAAAAAAAAACAGGCTCGTTTTGCTACGAATTATATTCCTTCTTGTCAAATGCGAGCTTCACTCTCGTGAAGAAGATCAAATGTGGACATTGATGCCACGAGAAAGATTAAACGCACAATTGTGTCACGATGGGTATTTGTCAAAAAGCGCGATCAGAATGGCGCTATCGTGCAATACAAGGCACGACTGATCGTGAAAGGTTTCAAGCAGAAGTATGGCGTCGACTTTTTCGAGACTTATTTCCCGGTTGCCAACATGATTTCGATCCGAATAATTCTCGCAGTGTGTGCTGAATGCGACTATTAAATGGAATAGCTGGACGTCGAAACGGCTTTTCTCAATAGCGTGTTGACGGACAACGCTGTTATGGAAAATCCGCTTGTTGTCGACAATTCTCAAGGATACATATGTCAGCTAAACAAAGCTATTTTCGGATTAGAGCAAGCAACAAATGCCTGGAACAAGATAATACATCGTGTCTTCGTCAGAAATGGCTTCAAGAGTTGCAGGGCAGATGAAGGTGTTTATGTCAAGAGAACCAAAAAAAGGTTTTGCTTACATAGGACAATATAGGAATGACATGATTATCGCAGAAAGAACCAGCAGAAAAGATAAATCAAGTAAAGGTAGTACTCAAGAATGCTTTCAAATGAAGGAGCTAAAAATTCATTTTGGGTATGGAATTCGATCACGACAGGTTAGCTGGGACATTGATGATCAAACATACTCAATTCATCGACGACGTGGTCAAGCAATTTGCTCAACAAGATGCCAAGGGTGTTGATAATATATGCGTATCAGGATTGAAGTTGTCGTCAAAGCAGTCACCAATAACGGAAGAGGGACGGTCGACGATGCGGTTACAGCCCTATAGCTCTTTGATTGGATGCTTGCTGTACATAACGACATGTACTCGGCCAGATATTGCTTACGTGGTGACATAGCTATCATGTTTTCTAGAGAACCCGGGACTTCAACATTGGCGCACAGCAATTCGAGTAATACGGTGTTTGAAGACTACGCGTCAAATCGGTATCGTCTACCAAGGAAGTGGAAGCGTTGCGGTTAATGCCTATTCGGATGCAAATTGGGGCAGCAACACGGATGAAAGGCGCTCGGTCTCGAAAGTCATGGTCATGATTGCGAGCTCACCAGTGGTATTCAAGTCGGAGTACCAGCGGCCAGTTGCGCCGAACTCAGCGAAAATTTGCACGCAAGAAGTTTCTTAGACACGGGCATTGCTAAAGGACCAGGGCCACGAACAAGTTGAAAGAACACAGATTTGGCAAGACAATTGAGGTGCAATCGCGTTGGCCGATAACGCCGACTACCATGCTAGGACGAAGGATGTGGACATCTAGCACCACTTTGATTTTGAGAACGTGCAAGAATGAATGTTGAAGATCGACTATATTTTTTGACACGAATCGTCAGCTTGCAGAAATGCTGACGATAGCACTTGGAACCAAAATGCTGAAGTATCTGCGCGAAGCCTCCGGAAACAACACCAAATCAGCAACTGAGCACACACAACATTAGCGGTGAGTGGGAGTGTTGGAATCACACCGTACTCGAAAACACTGTGACGTCATCCACCTGTTTAACATGCATCACAGTAAGTAGTTACATAATGGTGGTCTAGATAAATATATTCATTTCGGCTTTCTACTTTCTACTCAACAATTACAAATGAAAAATAAAAAAAAGTGCTCGATGTGTGTCCGCACTCAACAAGTATAGTTTGACCTCAAATCGTAGAATTAATTAAACAGTGCTCGCTGCCTTAATCACGTTCGTACATTTTTTTAAACACTGACACTTTAATCTCAATAATAGGAATATATATCTTTTGCCCCTTTTCTGGAGGATTACATCCAATATCATACAGGCGACCAACATACGATAAAAAAATTGGTGGAAAAATAAGAAGTTGTCACGAAGAAATAGTTCAACAGTAGCACAACTGGACAAGAAAATGCAATCCTTACGCCAGCGTTCAGTCCTTGTATGTTTGTTGTCCACTCGCACTTTCTGTTACTGGTCGACCCCGGCCGCGCTAAACTATTTTCGTTGCGCTGACTTCGTCTTCACTCACCAACTCTTCCAGCTCTGATCTCGCGATTTTGCTGCCTAATTTTGCGCTTTGTGCCACCGATTTTTGCCCTTTTCTTTACGTGTCTTTTTTGACGGAAAAGAAAAGAAGAGTGAAACTATGAAAAAAAACACGTACAGAAAGTTCCACTCTTCTTTTCTTTTCAAGTGTATGTTGCATTTGGTAAATAGGACGTAGGTCCACCTGTCGAAGGGGTTGCGGGCTTAACTTCTTAGATCGAGGACTGCAGCCGCAATATGCCGTGCACTAAGGTAAACTTTGCGTTCGTCACACTTTGAGCTCTCGCGATTTTGTGAGGTGAACCATTCAAAATATGCGCTTGTGCTCAGCTAGTCACTCGCGTAAGCTTTATGGTTTTAGTCACCTAACGAATCTAGTTGGTAAGTTAAAGTTTATACTGAGTATGCAAAAAAGAGAGAAAAAATACGTACTGCGCCAGTTCTCTTTCTCGACCATTTTTTCCGCGTCAAGTCCCTATGTGTTTTTTTCTCGCCGCAAGCGAAGTCGAGGTTGCTTTTTCAAACATGTATGCGTTTTGGTGCAATGCTCTTAAGTCCCTCCCCATGCCAATTGCACGGACGAGATCTCACTATATGTGATCCCATGTCCTACGTGGATTCGCAAATAAAGGCATATTTGGCGAACCTGTGAGGCGAACTTGCAATAGACTCGCAGCCGCTAATATGTTAGGCCTGCCTTTTGCGAGTTTTATTTCAACATTCTTATTGCGTCAATTTGGTTCATTTGTGCGTCTGGTGACACCGCTTTTCAATCAAGCCAAGTTATATTGACTGACTGGAGTTGGCGCCGCAATACAAACTGCCCGTTTCCCCCGATACAAATGTCGATACTTTGTGGATTCGTACGGCCTTCGAACAATGTCGCCGACCACATTGATTTTAAATGATTTGACTCCCATGAAGTTTCTCTTGCATATATTTTCCAACTTACATGCAAAACGGTCTACCTTCTCACAATTGCACAGCTTCCTGGTACGAACTCAAACTCTTGAACTTTTGATGCCATCACCAACCGAGTATTTACAGGATTTTTTTCGGAGTCTCCGAATAACGTCTTGATTAGTCTTCGCCCTCTCCCACTCGCTTGCGACAAGAGCAAAAGGCAAAAAAATAATCAGTTGGAAAAATTGTAAACAAAAAAATGGGCCTATTCACGGTTCACCACCATTCAAAGATTTGGTCGTCGATTTCTTATGATAAAAACAATCCGATACATGACGCAATATTAACTTCGAATACCCCTCCCCATTGCTTGAGCATACGTAGTTGGTGAGTCCGTATCATCGTCAATACTCACGGCGAAGTAAGAACGGCTTCCGCAATATGTCCATCTTCGTCAATGCTAGCACGCTTAGGAGTTGGTGGGCTTTACTGCCTTCTATAGACTCTTTATTATTGAGCCGTTTTTTAGCATTAGCACCGGCTCACGTCTTCATCTTGTTTGCTCCACTTCAAGCCGAAACACCAAACGATCTTCTTGTTGCTCTAGGATTGTTAATGATTCTCCGTTAACTCAGGCCTGTTTCGTATAGGGCTCTCAGAAAGCATTAGCCGCTGTACAACGACACTTGGCGTACGATTTATATCCTCCATTCGATATCCGCGACTGGCACTTCGACAGCTCTCATGGGATCGTCCGGAACTGGTTGTCGATCCTCTTGATGCTAAATCTCGACTTCATCACCATTCTTCATTACTTGAACTATTCGTTCCGGCTCGAGATCTTGCGTGTCGATAATGCCGCCCACCTCACGCCGATCCAGCTTTACAGAGCTTGTCACTTTAATGTTGGCATTCTCCAAGTCAAACACGCGATAGCCCTTGACATTCTCCGCATAGCCGAGAATTATTCACTTGAAGCTCTTGGGTTCTAGTTAGGTCCGTTTGACATCGTAAATATGAGCGTAGCCTTGCGAACCGAATACGCGTAGGTGATCCATTCGAGGCTTCATCTGAAATCTAGCTCGTACGGCGTGATGTCAGGGTGGACCATATTGCTGGGGCGATTTATTAAATAAACCGCTGTATTAAACGCTTCTGCCCACCGTTCCGTCGAAACGCTCTTGTAGTGTAACATGCTACGGGCTTTCTCCATGATAGTCCTTTTCATACGCTCTGCCACTCCGTTCTGCTGAGGGCTGTATGGAACGGAGCGCTTGTGTACAATGCCGTTCTCTTGGTATACTCCAGCAATTTTCTTGTTTACGAACTCGGTTCCGTTGTCGGATCGCAAACATCTTAGTCGTGCACCCCACTGGTTTTCGTATAACGTCAGGAAATCCTTGAATTTGCCAGCCACTTCACTCTTGCTCTTGATCAGAAAAAGTGCAACATATCGTAAAAAATCATCCATAAACGTGAGCACGTACTTGTCACTACCCTCCGAGGAAGTTCTCATTGGCCCCATGACATCTGTGTGAACATACTCCAACTCACGCGTCATCGAGCGAGACGGAGACGCCGTGATCGTCTGCCTCATTTGAAACAATCGGCACGAAATACTTCCACACTTTGCTTGATAACTGGGATACCACTACATAATCGCTGTTACCTGGTCAGCGCATCCTTGCTGGGGTGTCCCTCGCGGGCATGCCAAGGCTCTCACTGGAGTCAGCCACGGAATATCCAACGAGACATGGTCCTTCTAGTCAAGCAAATACGAATTTCCAACTGTGTACCCGACGTAATTGATTAATTCTTGTTCCAGACGACGCATAACGAGCACAAAAACTCCACGCTGTGCCAGCTTCCCAACTGACAGCAACCTTCTGTCGAGTCCGGGAATGTGCAGAGCTTTAACCATGCGAATGCCCATCCCGTCCAAATCAGTCAGTTTCACCGTGCCGGCAGCTTTGACGAGAAACTCCTTCCCGTCTGCAATCGCAAGTTCGATGCTAGCTTCTAGGCCCTTGAAATCAAACCAGTTCTTCCTGTGTAGGACCATGTGAAAAGTTTCTCAACTGTCAATGAGCCATCCTGATGACTTCCTTTTACCAACAACAAACACCGTGTAGTCGCTGTTGAATCTTTCACCGACTGGGCAGTCCCGCTTCATGAGGTTGAATTGGTCACAGTTGAAGCACTTGCCCTTGGATTCGCCGTTATTGCGTGGGGGCCCACCCTTACGTCCATTTTCCCGTCTACCTTTGCATCTTCTAGCATTTCCATCCACGCGAAACGCTTTCTCCGTAGCTTCTTCCTTTTGCAGCATCTCTGATTCTTTGGGCATCTTCTCCTTGACTTCAATCAGCGTAATGTCCCTCGCATTCTCCAAAACCGACGAAATCAAGTCATACTCTAAACGTAGACTACTGAGAAGTACCACCAGCCGGCGGACTCATCAACTGGCTCTCTCGTAGTCTGAAGTCCCACTACTAGCTCGTCAAAAGAGTCAAGATGTTCTGCCATCCTTTCCCATTTTCCAACTTAAACACTTGTTGTCGACGAGTCATCACCACACGATTGTGAAGAGTCGAGCGATTGTAGAAACCGCGGAGGGTTCCTCACACCTCCATGGCACGCGTAGCCGACCGAATCTTGATCTGGTGCTGGATATCGACGCTTTGAGCTATGATGCCTAGCGCCTTGGCATCATTAACCATCCACGCCTCCGTGACGCCACACCCTTCCTTGACGGCCATCATGTGCCCCAGGAGACCCTTCCGCGCCAAAATTATCCTCATGTTGAACTCCCAGTGGCAATAGTTTCCACTCCCTCGGGGGACTTTGGTGCACTTGTTAGCCATAGTGGGTGAGGACGTTGCTTGTAAAGGAAGACTTGTTGCGGCTATTGACCTGTTGAGTAGAAAGTAAAAATCGAAGTGAATACATTTGTCTAGACCATTGAACGGCTACCATTATGTAATTACTTACTCTGACGTACTCGTAAGTACTGTGACGTCGTCCGCCTTATCAACATGCATTGAGCGGTGTAATTTCAACAGTGATGTTCTTCAACACTTACATTTGGTCGGTGTCAACATACCACAAAGTCGCGACGTGATTGCCAACAAGATCAGTGATGTTCTTGGCAGCATTCAATTGTCCGCTAGAAGGCACACGCTTGTCAGTAGCTGCACCAGGACTAGAGTTGTTAGACTCTTAAAAGTACACATTTTTCGTAAATTATCTTTTCATTCAATGCAACTATTTTTTAAAATGTTGACGACAAAACACCGAGGAGGCATATTCGCGCTTGAAAAATCCAGGAAAGCAACGTTTTATCGGACGCGCCTTGTTAGATGCGTACTTAAAAACAATGGTACTGTTTAATTTACCGTTTTGCAATGATCCAGCCTTTACCAATAGGTTCGATATCGTACCAAGCAAACGTTTTTTGACACAATACTATGTCGACAGCAATATAAATGTATGATCGAGCGTAAAGCTTTCGGAATGTGTAAGAATACAGAGTGTCTTGGTATCCTGGTAATTGCACGCGTAAAACCGGGGTCGGACCTGTCGACGTAAACAATCAGGGTTAACCCCGAGTTTTCGATTTCGCCAACCGTGTTGGCGACGTTGTAAATGTAAACTTTCACGCCACCCTTAGCGAAAAAATCAAGGGTGCTGGCCAAAATTTGCGATGACATTTTAAAGATGTCATGGAAGGCACAACTTTCAAAGGCCGTATCAGTCATGATACTGAGCAGTCGGTGCTGCAAATGTAGCACGCGGTCTTTTGGCAGCGTGCTAGGACCGGCACTCCGAATACTTATGATCTAGCTTGACCCTAAGCCGAAACCCGTCGATCTCATTTTTTGTCATATACAATCGAAGCAAGCTTTCTACTACGCTCCAGGACGTAAAGTTGTTCTGAGGTATGCTTGTGCGAAATTCTAAAATTACTTTTTCCAATACATTTTTGGTGGCAACAGTATATACCTACACCGAGTGCAGACAACCGTTAATTTAGGCTTCGTACAATGATTTTCATCAGCGGAGTTTAATGTGGCGCAGATAGCACGCACATAGTCGCAAGGTTGCACTGGCATAAAAAGTACTTACCTATCAAAAGTGTTTGCAGATGCCACGCATAGAGTGGCTTCTAAAGTGCACTCGCGGCGCGCAAAGCTGATAATTCACCTGTTAGGCGTAATGTCAAGCTTTGGCATAACTCATTCTATCAGAGGGTAATCCTCGTTAGGCTCGGTTTTCAAAGAGAGGGTATATTTTTTATGTGACGGCAACTTTTATTGGACCCGGTGGTTGACGAATTATACTTCGTTTGAACCTTTGAGAGCTGGACCCACCACAAAGTTTTGTTATCTCAGCTTTGACTTCTCTTGTGGCCCTATGTTCTGGTGGCCACTTCATAAAGGGTGTTTCAAGTCGGGTCTTTGTCTTTTTAGATTATAAAAGCTTTGATGAATCCTTTTGCATAATTATGAGCCTAGTGCTAGGTCTAACCTCTTAATGGACGTACACCGAGGCGAGGAGGATATTATTTTTACGTTGTATGTCGCCTATGGCTTCTTCGTGGCTCTCGTGGGCAACAATCTGGTGGGAGTTTACTATATGCCTTCATCAAAGGCGGACATGTCTATGAGCCACCGGGTGAAGGGCTTTTACAGAGTCTCTCATGCAGTAGTGGCTCTTTGGTGGGCAAAATGTTCAAGGCTCACCGCATTTGATATTGGCGTACACATTTTGATCGGTCTTAAGTGCAGCTGCATTCATTGGTGTAGGCGAAGCCTTTACAGGCCCGGACTTTGTATCAGGCGCGTAGAGGTCTATCTAGGTGCAGTGACTTCGACGAAAGCCAAATTGATCTACTTTGGCTTAGCTTGGTCATCGTAAGCTATCACAATATTTGACTTCACAATCTTATGGTATACAATAGGCCCCTTAAGGACAACGGTCCCCTGTCACAGTAACAAAATATAGTTTATTGCACATACCGAATTATAGGTGAGATGAAATAATATAATAAATATTATATCAAGGATATTAGGGATCTGTTGCGCACTTCGATAATTTAAGACCGGGATAGTGAAAAACACAGAGATATTTGCTCTCGCCTACTAAAGTCTCAATAGCAGTTTAAATTTTTATGAGATTTGCGTATTTTAAAGCGACGTTTGGATATTTACTGTGAAAACTTTTTGCGCGCCTTTGTGTGTGAGGTTTGACTCCGTTACAACGACCGATTGCATCCTTAGAAGTGACAACGACTTCTACTGGACTTTGTACGCTTATAAGGGGAAGTTTGCTGACACGCGTCTAAGTTGTAAGACCAGAGGCTGACATCACGAAGCTTTTAAGCCTTAGCCGCCTGAAGCCATCACTTATGGCTCTATGTTTAGGTCGAACACTAAACGAAGACATGATTGGCTAAGATCTAATTTAAGGCATGGACTATACGGTGTGAACTCTACATCGGAACGACGCTTCATGATCGCTTGGCCTTACCGCACGAAAAGGTAATGAGACAGTACTTGGATAGCCACGCATTTCGAGTGATATGACGAATTAATGGCTGGGCTGAACATGCAGCAAGTTTCCACAGATGACTATGACAACGTGTGATTTTTCTTTAGAGGCTTACTCATCTGTCATTCGTAACAGCTTCAAAGCAGTAAAATGTAATTGAAGCTCTTGACGGAGTTTGAGTAGCATGTTAAAAAGAAATTTATGGACTGCGCGCTTACGGTGATGCAGATCAGAATAAGAGAAGTCAAGGCATTAATCGCTCAAGGAACTTTTTGCGCAGGATCGACCATGAATTTATGAAGGGTTGAGTGAATCAGACATTTTATTTGAAGCTATTCAAAGTGGAACGAGTCAGAGAAGAAGATGTTGATGTTATCTGTGTTAAAGAGCTGATAAATGTTGAACCTGAGACAACCATTGCGAGGAATTATTTGCTGCGAGTGACTCATAAGAGTACAATTAGAATTACTAAGTTGAAGGCTTGCTAGTAAGTATAAGCACATTTCAAGGATCAAATCATGTTAACTGCCTGGTTGACATCAAATGAACATGACAAAAGGTTTAATTTGGAAGATTAAAATGCTCAAAGGGTCTTTAAGTATACGAATGGGGTAAACTCCTCAACTTTTCACAACCACAAAATCGCACGGATTTTACAAGAAGTTTGTCGAACATTACGGCTTAAATGGTATTATAAATTAACTTATGGTGTCATTCAGCCCGCAAAGAGCGGTATTGCATAGAAGCACCGAACAATTATTGAAAAGTTGCAAAGCATATTACATTGCAAAAGCTTACGTTTAGATCAAGGCAATTTATGTTGAGTCTGCACGAATGGTACGCTGCGAAGTAGCGGAGCGGAACATAGCGTCTACATGGTGTACCACATATACGTTCGCCTTTCGACGGTATTATCCTTGCTGCCAAGATGAGCAAGGAGAATATGAGATTGTAAAAGCTACATTTGTTAGTTCAATTTAGAGAAAATAACAAAAAAGGTCGCAGTTTGTGCTTTAAACGGAGATCAGCTGCTATTGCAACGACAGCACACATACGGTCCAATCTACTCGATAAATCGACGAGGTAGTGAACAAATCAAACCAACAAGACTCCAAGGCATTGTTAGCTTACGTAAATTATGTTTAGAGCTGTCAAAGTACAAGTGCCAGCGACAGACGCCAAAGATAAGCAAGCAACATCATACATCAATACGAACTAGGGCGATAAAAAAAAATTTGACGACCAATGCTTGGTGTCGGGACGATATTAATGGTTGAGGAGAACTTGTGATTTTATATCAACCTTTATTAGGCTAACGAGCTGAGCTTGTCCTCATGACTCTGTGCGTGTGCCCGAGAATTTCTGTGAATCCGTGCGATATGCAAGGATACAGAAAGAGCAATGCTAATTAGACTGATGATCAAGGCAACGTCAGAATTTTCAGGAATGCTGGATACAGTGGCAGGACCAAGCACGTCGACATTCGTCACCACTTCGTTCGGTCGCAAGATATCAAGGATGACAAGTGCACGCCGAGGGTGGAAACATGTTGACGAGAACCCTAAGAACAAACCGACTAAAGTACCTAATATAGACAAGCCACATTGAGCTTGAGCACACACAACCCAAAAGTATTAGTTGGACGCCGCGGACGAATTACAACCGGTAAGGTCATGTCGCCTTACACATATGTCACTTTTAAAGAACCGGTAAGGTTATGTCGCCATACACGGATATCACTAGGATAAAATCATGGGATGATGTCATTAAAGAGCTTCTGGTGGAGTCTAGAAGAATAGGTAATTACGTAGCGCAGGTTACAAAACAAAGGATCAAAAAGCAAATCCTTTACATGTCGCCTTCTACTGCGCACACCTCATCAGCAGAGTAATATTTTCTACCCATATGATAGAGAGTCTAATGAATACTGCTGTCGGTAAAGACCAACCAAATCAAATTAATTAAGTTGAGATCTCTGACAGCAGCATTTTGTTTCCAACATTGCAAGGTAAAAGGCAACCTAGCTGCGCACAACCATCAAAGATAAGTATCTCCAAAAAAGAGTGGCTATATCTTTCCTCAGGATCAAAAAGCTGACCCCCATTCAATTTTTTGCAGTATTTTTTTAATTTGTTTAAAGTTCGAGAATGTAACTGGAAGAATTACTGATAGCAGATTGTAGCATACAATTTACGCTTAAAATATCAGTAAATTCAGCTCAATTTGATTGGGTTTTTTTTCAAAGTATTGATGGCTGTGATATAAGAATTTGTAGTACGCACACGCGGAATTAATGGTCTTTACTTTAGGTGCAACATGATGCCGAACGATCCAGATCACTTGACAATTACTTAGGACAAGGCACGAATCGACAAGTAACTTATGTAAATAATTATTGCAAAGTTCTTACTGGCACTCTCGAGATTTTATCCAAGAGTAGCGCGAATATTTATAATATTTACGTCACAAGCACAGCTGGCGAAATTAAAAATTTGGGGGCTGTCTTCGCTAACAATACGGACCACAGTTCGTTTGCGTGCAGTCCCACTGGGTACCAGGTGGCTCTGTAAGTCTTTATAAAGGCACATTTGATCATACATCAGTAGCCCTATTGACTTTTTTCTCAGGCAAGCCAATTTTGCGTACGATATTAAATTCGTTGGAAAGGCCTAGAATCTGGTCCACAACAACATGACATGAACACCAATACTTTTGTGTAAGGCTCGCGCAAAATTCATTTCTGAGTCGTCTATAGCTAGAATATGTCAGTTCAATATTCAGAATTGCAAAAAGGGCTGACGTCGTCAACCTCGAAGATAGTTGCCTTGGGGTGAGAAATAACCTTACGGTTAATGTCTACGCTAAGTAAGCTTAGCAGCTTTAATACTGGTGCAGCGACTGACAAGCGCGTACGTTTTTCCATGATGTACGCTTGGGTTTGCAGACCGCGATAATAGTGGCAGGTTTTAACCACATTACTATTGTAATAACACTCCACTCTTAAATTAGAGACATTAAATCTAGTTCATAAAAAAAAATCTACACTCACGATATGATTGATGTTGGACTCATCTGTTTGCTACGAACTTGTATGCCAGCCAATTGATAGTTTTACAAGACTGAACACAACAAAAATAATCATTAAATTTCAGCCCACACGGTACTGCGGAAAAAGTAATACAGCACAATTACGGAAAAGTCAAATTATACAATTTCGAACTTTTCTAGGACCAATAGTGACCTGGCCGTTAATGTTGCAGGATTACTATAATGTGATCGATGGGCGAGGTCATACGTGACACTAATCTAATCTCGCCTCCTCATGTCACCCCAGATTTATGTACTATGTTTTTAAAAAAAAGCCTGGCAAGTAATAATTCAAACTGTATCGAACCGATTGTTGCGTTCTTGAAAATGGATGTGTTAAATTCTTAAAACCGTTACTTGAAGGGTAGACAAGGTTTACTGACTGTCGAAGACGCAAAAAAAGCGCTATCAAGGAGACTGACGTACTTCAAGAGGCGGTTAGTAAAGCGCCAAACAAGTGCGAAAAGCAGCATTTTGCAAGTAGGTAGCATAGATATGGAAACTACGGTAAGCAAAATGAGTCTACATGTAAACTGTTCAAAACCATCAAGAGCGGGTAACATAGTTACACGATACATGGAATAAATGTTTTTTCATGGATTGTACGAAATAGCATGGTGTTGACAAAGTGGTCTTAATCACAGGATTAAATTTGCCGTTATGTTACGCCATGAGTGCTCCAAATTAAATACTAGATCCGCTGGCGTCGGCGATTACAGGATCTTTTTTAGTCTAGGCTTCGCACTGTCTTCATGATGATCAGTAATGTCTGCGCGACTGTGTGTATGCGCTTACAATTGGCGGTCAAGCCACGCTTTCATTCTTAGACAACATTGAGCCTTTAAGACCCTTAAGGAAAAAATGGGTTCGTAGCCAGTGCTTTTTTAGCGTTACAGTCAAACGGATTTCTGCGTAAGTTGTCTAGACGGCGTGACGAAGTCGCTTTGCACGACAGATCGCTCTAAGCGCACGGCCTTATGCGTAATTTTACTTGCCTTTCTAGCAAGGTTAGGGCTGAGGACAGTGCTATAAAAAGATGCCGAGAACACCTTCAGATTTGCACGAGACTCGGTGTTTGTAAGAATTATATACCTCTTATAGCTTTCTCTATAGATTGATGGGTTCATCTAAACCGTCTTGGAATTGTCAATGACGTACGTCGACCCACCTCTTCAGAGCCACGATAGACCAATATTTGTTCTGGGATAAATAAAGTGACCCTTCCAAATATTAGCTCTTGGTATCAATTAATACGTTATCACCTCTAAAAAGTTTAATTACATCTGCTTTCAGCTTTTTGCTAGTACAAAATCTGATACGATCGGATGCCTTTTTCTACTGTTTATCAAATATAGCTGGCTTTTTGGAGTGTATGATACTGAGTCTCATATGAAGCGTAGTCTCACATCAAGACCTACGAGTACAAACTTTCCGAGTTATCCCCCCCGGCTCATCCAAACGTTTTTGGTCTCGAAGTACGAAGAGGTTAGAAAAGTATGAGGACGATTTAGCTTATTTACACAGGATTGTATTAAATTTCAATTTTCTATGCTTCAATCGAAGACTGAAAGCTCATAGATGTGTTAACCGCATTATTGACTGCAAACGAAACAATGAAAGCTATGTCGGCCCATGATTATGATGCCTTAGCACGCAAAATTTGCAGTACGCACGGTTTAACCTTTTTTGCTAGACCGAATGTCTGCAATTTGTCCGCTGTAGACATCAGGAGTGAGTATTTAAAAGGTAAAACAGTTCTACTAAAATTCAGCGACTAACCGTGGGCCTCTCCCACCTCGGCGGCAGTGAGTATGAAAGGCTGTAATATTTGAAATTCACTCCCATTAATAGCATGTAATGAACAAACATTTCCAAGAAAAGCCTTCATGTCTATTCTCCGATTACCAAGTCTTGTCATTAATTTTTCGCAAGTTAAAGACAAATATGAGCCTTTAGAATTCCAGTAGTCCTCCATTACTCCAAAATTTGTAAAGGGGAAAAACCCAAGCCGCAAGTTGGACTCTTTGAAACGCCGCGCAGATCCTCACATACCTAGCCACCCTTGTGTACGCGTAAGGC
>RCHQ01000391.1:0-28000 GCA_003676415.1 Plasmopara muralis
AGCGGCAACAGCAAATTCAGCGCCAACAGCAAGAGATGGACGACTTGAATACAAAGATCAGCTCTATGGAAAATGAATTGTTAGCACGGAATGATGAGATATCAAAAAGTAATATATTATTCTATAGTAGTATACTACTAAATATAAAATATTACTCGTACACCGTTGATAGTATGCTATCAAATTTTATATATTATTCTATAGTATTATACTACTAAAATAGTATTATGAAATATGACTCTTACAATAGGTATATCTCTACTACATCGAAGTAATAGTTTTGTATGTATATATTGTGTTGTTTTCCTTTTTACTTCGGCATTCCCAAAACTATCTATATTTTATATAGTACAATTTTTGCTGTAAAATAACGTCCAAGAAAGTATCAAATATAGTATCAATACAGCATATTACTTTGCAAACGAAACAATCTTTAGCTTTTTGGTACAATCTTTGACTTTTTGGTACAATCCATAATATTCCACCAAAGCCGAGACGGGGAACGGAATTCCCTTAAACAACTAAGCCTTAAATTAAAACAGTCGCTTCACACTACACTTTTAACTGTATCGAATCACACAAATCATTAGAATGGAATTTGTCATTGAAATGATTTGTGTGATTCGATACAGTTAAATGAAAAATTCCATTCTTAAGAAGAATCCACAAGCGGGGTCGATGGCATCGAAACCTCTTTATCTCTTCTACTGGGGCTTGCGACAACAATGCCAGCCAGGGGCTTGCGCACCTCCTCGTTCGAAGTGCCTGCTTTCTCTTCTGCTTGAGGCTTGTAAATCCCTTCGGAATTGACGTATTGGTTCTCGTCGCTCGTCCTCGGTGTGCTGGGCATTTGCTTACTGGTCTTGTTACAGCTGAAAGCGCCCCCCATGATCAAAGCAGTAAAAGAAAAAGTGTGAGGTGCGTTGTAAGAATGAAGAATAAGTCACAGTTTCGCTGACCACTGTAAGAAAAGGTATGACTAAGCCTCCCAAGTTTGATAGATTTTGACTGTGTCCTTACTTTTTACTATCAGCAACTTGATTCTGCAGTGTTTCAACTTGCTGTTTCAGTCGATCGAGTTCAATTGTCTGTTGATCGATTTGACACTTCATCTTGGATATTTCGGCACTCTGTTGCGATTTATTGGGGTTTTCGGGAACAACTTTATTACTTGCTTCCCTGTCAATTTGGTGGCTCCAGAGGCAGCTGATGGCTTTGGCTTGTACTGCGCACACATGTTGGAGTTCGTTTACATCTCGTGAGCACCGCACCATTCCACGGAGAGCTGTATAATACTTTTCACAAAGTATTCGACTCTCCATATGAAAGCTTTTACAGGACCATTTGTATAGATCTGGAAATATTTCTTGTCGGGCGAATTTGATTTTTTTCCAAAAATGTTGGATACTGCACGCAGCTCTGTGCTTTTGTTTAAAGTGCACAATTCGTTGTCGGACGATAAATCCACGTACGAGGCTTTGAATCCTTTGAGCGTTTGGATCATTATGAAGACCTCTCGAACAGGTTGTCGTAAAAGTGCAATAATGAATGCTATACTCGTCCTGGCGGCGGCTTCTGGAGCGTAAAACTCGTTGCCGAAGCTCAAAGTTGCCTTGAATACGTCGAAGCCATCGCTGAATCTTGCTCGCGGACGCAATACGTACCAGTTTTTCGCGTCTGATCCAAATCTAAACAAGGACGATGATTGCAGATTTAAAGTACTCTCCGATGACATTTCTTTTGAGCTTTTTCATCAAGAACCTTACCTTCATATACTTGCGTATAGTTGTCACTTGATCAGTAAGCTTTTTCAAGAGGACATCATACTCGCCACCAGTTAGTGACAAAGAATTCTTCATTGGCTCAATCGAAGCTGAGACTGTTGCGTCAAGCGGTCTTCGACTAGAGATACTACAAGTTGGTACAAATTGGGAAGACCGTGCAGGGCCATCCAAGTCTGCTGTAGTAAGAACAGGCATTCGTGCGTCGTTTTGAGATCTGTTTGATAGCACTGACTGCTCTCTCCATCTTACTGCCTTCTCTCTTTCGACTCTACTACTGGCTGGAGCAAAGTCACTTATTTGTGAGAGTCCATTCTCCTGAAGGCGTTGGCATGTTTTGAACTTGTTTTCGGGAGAGATTAAGTTGCCAGTCTGTAAAGTTGTCGATGGTTTCCATCTAAAAGGCGGTCGTTCCACAGGAGGGGGAGGAGGTATTACACATCTTACTCCTGCGCAATCATCCCGAGACGTAAAGGCCCCCGTCACGAGAAAATCGAACAAATCCTCTTCATGGCCTTCGAGTATAATGCGCTTGAGTGCATCGAGCGAATGAGGAAGCATCGCAAAGTCCTCGTGTTTACGTCTAGACACTGTGAGACCACCATCGTTGCCAAGTGGAAGATTAGGAAAAAAGGCTGCAAATAAACGCTCAAATTGACCACCACTTCGTCCAATTTCAAGCACAATGGGGTTTCCATCGAAATCGAAAAGCTTTAACGATGGTAAGTGCAGTCCTAGACAAGCAACACCACAAAGCTAACACGATCGATTTGCTATCATAAGAGCGATCAGAACGAAAAAGAAATACGATAAAAGTGACGCACCTGGTCGATTTGGTTCCTAGCAATCGACAGACGCCGGAGATGGAAAGGAAACAACGATCCTGAGACCGACGAAGAGAAGCTTCCCAGCATATTATCCGACAAGTCCAGTGCCTGGCATTCGTTGACGCAAATAATTGATAAGAATACGACCTTTGTATCGTCAATCTCGTACCTCTAGCAGATTTAATCCTGCAAGTAAAGGCCATTTAGCAATGCGGTTGTACGATGCATCCACCACTCGCAACTCGGGGAGTAACTGAAGGAAATCAATTGTGGTAAGACTGTTTTCGGCGATTTTCAGGATTTGTAAAGCTGGCAGCAAAGCGAGCAAATCGATCGACGCAATGCAATTTCGAGATAGGTCGATACTCTGTAGACTTCGTAATACTTGAAGGCCATAGACATTTTCCAGCTGGTTTTCCGACAAGTCTAACTACAAAAGCATTCTTCAATATGGTACTTTTAAGACAGGACTTGCTCGACTACTCAGACCTGACGGACGTGTTCGAAGATCCCTATGGCCTCGATTTTACGCAAACGATTGAAGGACAGATCAAGTGCGTACTCGACACTATTTTCATTTTCGATCTGGCGTCGAATACCATCTGGAATTTGTTCAAGCTGCACAATACTCTGCTTGGACAAGTCGAAGCTGTTCATGGCAAAATGCCCTAGACCGACGACTTTTCAGAATTTGATCATTTCTGTCGTATTGAACAAGCATAAAAAGTAAACTCGTTTCCTCTTTTGAAGCCATTTATTACTACTCTACCTGATACAGAATCCAATAGTCATTTAAGCTACAGGTCGCAAAAATATCTTTAGTAGCAAGTTAAAATGTTAATAAAATGTGTCGACAGAGATCTTTCATTTAATTTTTATCCTCATGAGCAATTTGCACTAGCACACATGCATACGACTGGGTCGAAAGCGAGCCCCTCGACTGATATAGGTCTATCCGTTTTCGGACTTTCCGCCGACTAATCATCGGCGTCATCATCTCCGTCTATAACCGCTGCACTGATATTATCACGTACAAGGCGGCCTTAACACGTACACAAGCCAATCGGACATCTGAATATAAATTATCTGTTGCACTGCATCTGATGAACCATTTACATCATACTACATTCCGCAGCGAATTCGGAATCACGTACTATATTAGTGCTAAAACGAAGTATTTAAATTTGGAGAAAAAAAAGTCAACAAGACTGATGCTATGTGCTGCCTGTCTCCAGGTTAGCTCATGATACTGTCCTGGTGATGGACATTGACGAAGGTGACAAATCGTTCTGGGCCGATGGCGGTTCCCTAACCCCGTATACTTTACACATCAGATTTTTACATTAATATTTTTTTTTTAAGGCAACCAATATATATTTTTTGCAGCGCCGTTTGCTGATAGCCACTCGTCCCTTAAAAATGGAAATGTCGGTTTCCAGTTTACGATCACAAAAAGCCCTAAATCGGTATATTTTCATATTGAATATCTCGACATCAATGATACAGTCGGTTTGGGGAGGTTTTACACCTCCACGACTACTGCCCAATTGAGCTGCAGCCTCCATCATTGTAAGAATGACGCATTGGTACTATTGTTGCGTTCGTGAATATTATAAGCATTTTTCAGTAGCACTATGAATCAACACCCAAGGACAAGGTTTGATCACGATGCGGAAATGAGCGATTGCTGTACCTTTTTCTTTCTATGCTCTCGATAACGCAAAAGGGAAAAGGACTGAGTTATTTGATTGATGTCTGTCAGACTTGATAGCCCGGCTCTTGATTGGGGAAGCTAACCAAGCCATCACCATTGCGTTTTTTGTCATTCTCCGATGACTTCGACTTTTGCATCGGCCTTCTTCACGCTCGAAGATGCCAGAATCAGCTTTACTATCATCTGTTGCATCTGTGGCATAGGGACACTCGCAATGCCTTCTATCTTTGCCCGAGCTGGACCCGTATACGGCACACTCGCTATGCTTTTCATGGCGTTTGCCAACATTTACGCAACTGTGGCGCTATCACGCGTCATTCTCGTAGCACCGTCATCTGTCAAGACATTCAGTGATTTGGGTGACTGGTTGCTTGGAAAGCCTGGACGCTACCTCGTCAATGTGTCCCAATTGCTGGTCTGTCTGCTGCTGCCATGTGCTTTCTTGGTCCTCGGCAGCACACTGCTCGACGTATTGTTCCCACACGCCTTTAGCCAAATTTTCTGGATTGTCTTTATGGCCATTACGGCTGTACCAGCGTGTTTAATACCGACTTTAAAAGCTGCAGCGACGGTAGCTTTCACTGGTTGCATCGGTACAATTATTGCTGATATTATGGGCGTCAGTATTCTCGTATGGAATTTGCGAGGTCATCCTTCTGCGCCTTCTCCTGATATTTCGTTGCACCAAGTATTAACTGCGTTTGGTAACTTATCGCTTGCTTATGGCGTCGCCGTCTTGATCCCAGACTTGCAGCGCCAGCACTCGCAGCCGAAACGTATGCCTCGCGTCATAGTCGTGAGTCTCACAATTGGGTCGCTATTTTTCCTTACTGTGGCCATCGCTGGGTACGTGGCTGGAGGCTGTCAGCTCTCTGCGAATTTGCTCTTTTCTATCGTCAATGTCTCCGACCCGTCGTCGCCTTCGGCGCTTGGTTTTGTTGCAAATCACGGCGCTGTCACTATCGCTTACCTCTTTATGCATTTACACGTAGTAATTGTACTATCGACAGTGCTGCACCCACCATTCTACATGGCGGAGCGCTTCCTACTAGGAATGCACAAAGAGCCTAAAGTTACACATACAAAAGCTGAAAGTGAATGGGAGCAGTTGCACGCCCAATATACGTCGGAGAATCCTGTGACTAGCGTCGACGAACTAGCTGCAACAGATATAAAGACGGACTCGCTGGTGAAACTAAGAGAAAAGGAGCATGACGACGCCCAATTGTCAGACTACGCTGGCTCAGCCAATGTCTTTCGTTACGTAACACTGCGTCTTGTGATTATGGGAATCCTCGTAGTTGCTGCTATTGGCTTCCACTCTCACTTTTTGGACCTGGTCGATTTTACGGGGGCATCTGCCATTACCGTATGCTGTCTGGTGCTACCACTTGTGTTCTACCTGAAGGTGTTTTGGCACGAGTTGCCCATGAGTGAACGCGTAGTGGCGATTGTGGTGATTTTCGTCTGCACCGTCGTAGGTTGCTACGTCATGATAATTGCCGGCAAGAACTTGTTTGACCCAAACGTGGACGACGTTACGTTTCCGTACTGCACGGAAGAGTTCCGATCGGATCCTTATTACGTACGTCAACCGAAGTTAAAAACATAATTTTCCTCGTGGAATCTGGTTTTAAAAAAGGCTAGTGTATTTAATAAATAGGGGCATATTCGTTCGTCATCACTGCGTCTGTATCAATGATATTGTGACAAAGTGATCTTCGCCAGCGATGAAAAGGTTAAATTGTAAATAGAAAGTCAATATCTCGTCAAGGGATATCCATAAGTGATTCGTGCCGTTGATTAGCCATGACGATCAGCAAGCGCTTACAAGAGAAGCTTGTTAAGGCCATGGCTCTTGCCGACACAAAGATGTTGCAACTGTTGTGCCAATGTTCAAAAGCACAGCAAATTGCAGGAGCGCAAAAAGAAAGGAGCCTAGACACGTGAGGAATTGCGGCGTTTGACCTGTTTCCATCTGGTATTAATTATAAGCTACTTTGTGGGAGCAAAGGACTCACGTCAGACTTTGACGCATGCGTAGAATCACCGCGTCGAGGGGAAGTGAAAACAATGTAATGCACGTAGGAACAACCGACCGAAATCCTACAAAAAATATTTTTATACAAATTCCAGCCTATAGCAGAAGAATCGGAGTGGCAGTGGCTGTAACACAACTTTTAATGTTTGCTGAAAACAAGTTCATGGCAATGAAAATGATTTTTTGGCTTCAAGCTCCCTTCCTGTGTCTGCTAAAAATGCAATCTTGCCAACAAACATGACGCTTTCTTACTCACATCAATCAGTCGAAATTATACGACGAATTCTAGCATGGTTATGTATGTCACAATCTCGAAAGAGGTTTGCGATAATTTGCTTTTTGGAAAATGCGCTGGCATCTGCTTCAAAGGCGTGATTGCTCTAAGACAACAACTGATATGCGGAACATCAAAACCTAAAGTTATGACCAAATTGAGGGAAAATGGCTCGGATTTGGATGAAGTAAAGGACTTAGGCAAAAGTTGTGTCAAGACTTTGTTGTAAGGCCATGTTCAATGATGACCATCATACGCCCAAAATGTTTTTTTTTTAAAACGGCACCCACGAGCACAAAATTATTATGTTTTAGTCTCGTAATGAAAGTCAAGTCCTGTGCGCACAACAGTGTTAGTCACTCCGCGTGGGGACCAACAGGCTAAAAAGAAGCAACCTTTTTGACGTCCAAAGTGTGCTACGTGGGAGACTGAGTAGGAAAATAAGTTTCTGGACGTCTCTTTGGAGGAGCGCAACGTCGCTTATACATGGTGGCTAAGGGCATCAAGGCGAAGAAATGATCAAAGGCGTTCTTTGATTTGCCACCGGCAAGCATCTTAACGAGTCATCTTGTGCGTGAAGCTTGTGATGATCACAAAGTTTGCACGATCTTGAAAAAAATGATTTTACACACTTTTGATTAATTCACTCGCTTCATTTTTCCAAAATAACATCCACTTATTCAGTAAAGGAATTATGCTAAAATTATTGTAATGACATACGGTGCCGGATGAGACGCCAGTTGACAGGCGTCTAATTCCTGGCCACGCGCTCGACCACGGGGCGTCAGTCAATTAAATACTGTAAAATGGTGAGCAGTCAATGGAGTGAGTAGTTGTTGAAGTTGCTACTTATTCATGTTATATAGACGACGACTCTTGTTAAATCGAAGTAGAATCCCGAACATAGTATGGATCCGCCTGGTTCGCCTCCGAGCAGTACGGAAACCTCGTCGGATTCAATTCTGGGTCAAAAAGATTCTTGCCGGAGTATATCATGTCGTACACGCCGAGAATGGAGCACATTATGATGATTAGTATACAGCCAACGCGTTCGTACAGTGGGAGCTTGTTCCAAAAGACTTTGAGGTAAAACAATATAGGGAGCACGATACTCCCGGCAGTGACAGTCGAGGCCCCCGTAAAGTCGACGAGGTCAAGAAAGTTGTCTCGAAGGAAGACCGACGCTACAACAAGTAGAGTGAGGATGCTCAGGCGTAAACAGATGTACCGAAACGTGTTGAGCTTGCCTCTGTACTCAGCGGACTCGTCCTCGTACTTTGGAGCCATTTGAGGTAGGATTGAGGTCGCAATGTGCATGTAGTTGCGGTCAACATCAGATGCATTTGCTATCGACGAGAGCTTTTCACGCTTGTCGATTCCTACTTCTTGGTCAATAAAAGGGTGATTCTTGTGCATTCCTAGGATGAATCGCTCGGCCATGTAGAACGTCGGCATAATGATTGTTGAGAAGGCTATGACAATGTGAATGTGCATGAACATATACGCCATAATGACCGCACCACGATTGGGAATAAATCCCAGTGCCGACGTAGCAGACGGATCCGACGTATTGACAATTGAAAAAAGAAGATTACCCGAGAGTTGGCACCCACCTGCAGCGTAACCGACAATTGCAATGGCCAAAAAAAATGCCGTGCCAGTAGTCATACTGATCAGAATAATCCGGGGCATTCGCTCTGGTTGGGAATGTTGTCGTTGGAGATCGGGGAGTACCACCGCGGCTCCGTAAGAAAGGGCAAGGTTCCCAAAAGCCGACAGCACTTGGTGGATCGATACTTGAGGCTCTGGAATCGAGGAATGGCCTCGCATCTCCCACTTTAGAATCGAAACACCAATGACATCAGCTGTGATGGTGCCGAGGCATCCAACGAGCGCAATGGAAGCGGCTTCCTTTAGAGTCGGGATCATACACACTGGAACGACCGTCATTGCCATAAAAATCATCCAGAAAATCTGGCTGAATGCGTTAGGGAATAAAACATCAAGTAGTGTGCTACCGAGCACTAAGAATGCACAAGGTAGAAGCAGACACACGAGCACTTGAGAGATCATGACAGCGTAGCGACCTGGGGAACCCAAGACCCATGCACCGACATCCGTAAATGTTTTGACCGACGATGGAGCTTGGATGATGACCTTGGATAAAGCAATCGTAGCGTAGATATTTACGAATGCCATAAGAAGAAGCGCTACAGTGGCGTAGATCGGTCCCGCTCGCGCGAAATTGGATGGCATGGCCAGAGAGCCGATTCCACAAAAGCAACAAAATATATTAAAGCTCATTTTCGCATCTTCGAGCGTGAAGAACGGCGTTCGAGCCATTCTTGTCTTGTTACAGGAAATGTTTTAGTGGACAACTTCCGCAGGATGATTCTGACGGGGTGAAGCCAGATATGGTGGAGCAGACCGTCCACTGATACAGTACTGTACGCTGTAAACCATCCAGTCAAAGAGATACGGAGTCGAGCAATACGACGGGTTTAACGCTGAAATATCAGATATCGTAGGTTAGATTATGGTGAGACGATTGTACTATATTAAGACAATTCTTTGCGATGCTCTATCGGAAGATTTTCAACGTGGTAATTACTGACCTAGATATTAGATAGCTACGCTAGAGACGACTTGAACATAACATGTGGGTTTCAGTGGTAGTTGTGACTCGCCAATTAGCACGCATGTGGTCCTGCCATTGCATTAAAAGGAGCACGTACTATACTGAGCAACAATTATCGTGAGCAGCACTTGCTGCATACATGCAACGTATGGTTTGCTGTAGGTCCAAGTATCAGCCGCGCCCCTAAATATGCATTTACAGCGGCACGTAAGCCATTAAGCAGGGCTCGTCGTGTCCAGCACTCGCTGTATGCCCGGCGTGACGTAGTCAGCCCGAGGTCGAGGCTTCCGGGGCGCTGCCACTTTGATGCACGTATGTTGCACTGATCGAAAATCTTTTATGAGCGCAGCTCTATGCTGTACGTCAATTTAGACCTCGGTGCGTCAAGGCACAATTGTGTCGGCACAAAAGACACAAAACGTCTTGTCGAGACTGTCAGTCTCATCAAACTAAAGAAGCACTAAGTGTATCCTGGCATACAAAAAACTCTGCAAACGTATACACGGCACCCGGGCTTTCCGGTAGTTTGACTTTCATTGAACAGCACAGGGTTTCTCCTTTTGGACGAGAAGGGTCAAAGGTAAGCATGTCTATAAATGACGGTAGCACTCGCTAATGAAGGAGGATAGAAGTACGGTCTACCGTACGGTCGAATGCAAAAAAAGTTTGAAACCTATTACGACATTCTCAAGCTGAACGAGAAGTTACACAGCATTTTGGTCATTCGACCTATAGAAACGATCAGCTTAGTACCAATATTGAGAGAAGCGGTCTGAATTGCACTAAGACGCACGGAGTGCGTCCAACATCCTAAATTTTTTTAATCAAAATTGTATCATCCTATGATGAAGTAAAGTTTGGCTCTGATGTGACGAGACCCGCCTTCAGCGTTACCATTTAGTGTTGATAAACGCCACGAAGTTGACCTATTTTGAGGACCCAGATGCTGCGTGAAACGGCCGTGGCGTTCAAAGCAAGAGGCAGAAATGGTTCGAAAAACTAAGTGCTCTTTTCACCAGCCAACATTCTGTGTCAAAACCCGAAAAGCAAGTGGCACAATGTACACGCTTATGTAAAGCTGACTGTGAGCACATGCGCCAGACAACATAGCGGGATGTCCAATGTACTATCAACTCATTATGCGGTAATTTGATTAACCATTTGAAGAGCAGCTCTGCTTTTTCGGCACCAGCGACAGTGTCCAATCCAGACACTAAGCGCTCAGCGCTCAGGAGGCTCAGTGCAAATCTATATTGATGAACTAACAGCAACGTAATGACACCTGCAAGCTTGTCGATGGTGCGACTGCACTCAGTGAGGTTCTAATACAGTGGCACACCTCACATATGCTTATACAACTTGAGTCACTGATACCTGATGTTCACAAGGCCATATGTCTTCTCTTGAAGGAGGTATTAGCATTGGTATATCATGAGCCTCATCAAGAATACACTGTTATACTCTTTCATTGTGAGGTATGGTAGTCGCCTTGAACAATGCTGTAACTGAACGGCTGGGGGCTCATCGAGAGCCGATGTAGCCTCGCGCTTAACCGCGCCGACATATTATGATCCCGGGTTTAAGCGCATTCCTTAACATAGTCATTAGCAGAGCTACATATATATCATCTCGTGCACTCGTGAACCAAATTAAATTTCTTACAGGTAAATTTTGCTTATGATTATAGTCCGGGCAACGCTAAAACGCCTCAGCCAAAGCATTTGGCACTTAATTTTGAGCTTCTTTTCGGAGTTATACTCCTCAAAGAAGAAAATGCATCTGGTCATTTCTGCGAGATGCAAGACGCCGGTATTGCAGTGCTTCGTGGTGCATACTCTGAATAGATCATGAATGACTAAGGTTCTACCAGTTGAGCTCTGAACATGGCGAGAGAACACTTCTTCGCAGAAAGAATTGTCATAGTTAGGACAATGCTTTTCGCCACCCTTGGCTGTCAAAATTTAGACGCAGGTACTCGTGTTTGAGCTCGCCCATTGGCATCTATTTACAACACAATGCTGACGGTAAAAAACATCGACGCATCTCAGAATACACCAATTGGTAGCAAGGCCATGATCGTCACCTTTTTCTTTGTCGAGCGCCTCTTGAAAATAAGCTTATAAACTCGTTCCGTGTTCTTGCTGAGAGGTAATTCAGTAGCCTCGCCCCATCTGCGTGTTTTGCACTATAGTAGTGTAAGTATCTGGCAAGGCTAAATCACATCCTAAATCTAATACTTTCTGACTGGCCAATGCACAATTACTTTGACAAAGCCAGACCTACTAACGTAGATCTGACAAAATCAATATTTTTAACAAGTGCACGGAATAAGACCAATTTCTCGAGTATTTACATAGCTCCACATTTGTTAAGTCTAACCGATGGATAAAGTCTTTTTAAGAGCTGCGATGGGTTGAGCTAAAGGTCAGCATTTTATAACACAAGCTCGCCTTCCAAGAAAATGGACAAAACTTATAAAGTATGCCTGTGCATACATTATATGGAGCCTGGACCTATTGGTCACCGACGATTAGACGCAGGCACGTTTAAAAACCTCTGCGAATGACTAAACAGCTTTTAAATCATACTAGTTCGAGTGCGGACCGCGATCAAGGGTATACTTTTTTTTCGCATGAGGAGTTGATCGTACCTGTCGGTCAAATTTAGTGTGTTGTACATTGTACATTTCGATACGAGCCATGCGATATATTCATTCGGGAAATTGACGTCTGTGCTGAGATATATGTCCCCATATAAGCATGCACGATACATTACATAAAGTCTGATTAGTCTGACACAGCGCAGAACTTAGCAGCTAATCTATTCGAGCCACCCCGTCTCATTCTTTGAACAAAAAGTGCGTCAATGATGTTCGCGGCTTTTAAAAGCAAGGTCAGGCGCTTGATTACACGCTTCCTCTTGGCAAAGTGTTATAGCAGTATTGCTGCAAACAACCTTGAATATGTCGAAAGGGTGACTACTTTTTAGGCTTGTCCTTTAGTTGGCATGTGACGGCTTCTTCGCAATTTTTGTTTGCGATTATTCAAACCTGCTGTAAATACGCAGGATCTATGTAGAGCAAACTTTTTACTTCTTGACTAAATGGTAAGTTTGATAACTTTTCTTTCAAAACTTGCAAATTAAATAGTATTTTCGCTGCGTGATGGGGTGGGGATGAGCCGTAACTGCCATAAAAACAAATTTATATATATTTTCGAAGGGGTTCAAGTAAGTTACGGTATACCTATACGCATAGAATGACAACTCAATCAGCATTTGCGTGGTCGTAGAAGAAAATATCACCGAGACCTGTAAAAAGAAGTTGCTCTATTTAAGATCACTTTTTTATAATGTCATGGTCAGCACCTTTCAGCAGACTTTTCTAATTCCCTCAGGACTGTTTGGAGTGTCACATGACCAATGTCACACAAAAAGAATAGGCCACCAACTAATAGGCCACTTTCGATTTGTGTGACCTCACTACACAATCAACTTTTACTACTGCCGGAAATGTTAAAGCTAGCGCTCTAAAGAAGGTAGCATAACTCCCCAGATGAGTAAAATAGTGCAATTGACTGTGGGAAGCAAACTTCCGCAAGGAAGTAACATTGTTGGCATGGCCTTTAGCACAGATAAAGATTTCGGAGAAGACGCATTTCTTGGTGCCAAAGCAACCTTTCTAGGAGTTGGATTGGTCATTCTAAAGTTACAATTAGCTAAACGGTGCATCAATTTCTGCACAAACACTTATATCGAAAAAGGACGCGTCAGTTAGCGATATACCTGAGTGAACGCGGTACAGTGCACTAAACCTAATAGATAAATATTATCAGAACTTTATCAGGGAGTCACCACGGCGGTCAGTACGCCTGATAACATGCTATGGGAGTGTAACAAGGCTATCAACACCCGCAATGTCTAAACAGTTGGTCGCACAATTGATTCAACCATTACAGTTTTTATCGCAGGCCTGTTTAGACAATTACAGGAGATTAGCTGACTCTTGAGGCTTTAGTTTTCCACCACAGACATATCTTGAGATCTAAGTGACCAATAAATGCCGCGTTAACACCGGCAATTCTGACTTTGCGGTGGAAGGCTTAATGAGTCTAGGATATCAAAAGCAGCAATGGGATCCGAGCAAACCCAAAGTAGCAAACCCTGTTTCGGCTTGACCTACGCCATGTTCAAATCGGATTTTAAAGAGTCAGTTTGTTTGGCCATTTGTTGTACATGTGTTAGTGCGGGTCTCGCCAAGCATTTGTCTTATATATGTGAAAGGGGAGGGGTGAAGAAGTGTGGGAATAGCTAGAAGCAGAATGCATTCGATGATATGAAAAAGAGCCTTTAGCAGGCACCAGTCTTAGCTTTGCCAGGCCATGTAAAGTCTTTCGGTATTGCATGTGACTCAATGACTACATTATCGGCTGCTTATTACTGCAGCTCAAAGGAAACGAGTATGAGTAAATCATCTCTTTTCATTACAGGTAATTAGAGCTGCCAGGCGAGTCTACCCTGATCATGAAATCAAATTATTGTCCGTAAAAACTGATAGTCCTATTAATGCTTCGAGTATATTTCCCAAGCAATAAGCAGCTAAAATGCGCCTTGGCGCTTAATTTTCATTTTATATATGTATATATACTTATAAAGAAGAGATCTGATTGAGCGGCTATCTCCCAATCAAGTCAAGGTAATTATGTCACAAAAAAGGACAAATTTGCTTCTCCACAAGGCGTGTATAAACGAGTCTCGACGTCCAAGATTGGTAAATAAAGTCAAAGTCCAACTAAGTTGACCTGAATGTAGGGCCTCTGCCTTCAGTAGTGGTCTCCGTAAGCCTACTTCCTCTTTTCCATACCCGAAAAGATTACGCGCGTCCAAGCAAACCAGCATTTACTGGTACGGCTGTGGCAAGCAAGGACACATAAATCGTGGCTGCGTCAAAGGATGCTAGTAAAGTAAATCTTCTTTCTTCTCGAGGCTCTAAATACTTGCTGACAGAAGTCGCACTCTCGGAACTAGGAGTTCGCCGGTCACCCACAGATGCGAAGTACCCCACTATATCCCATAAGGACTTAGAGCTTCACAGCAAATTGGCCCGTACACAACATAAGAGTAGTATTGAACGCGATTGTACAAGGTTATTCGAGAAAATTGCGGGTCTTGTTATAAACCTGCGCGACGAAAACTGTTCGCGCTTGCAAGCATTTGTGGTCAAGTAAAATGGCTCAACTGATGCTCTACATGTGAGAAAAACATACCAGTTTTAGGTCGACTGTCTGTAAATGTGGCTTACTTACATTGTTTAAGTCGAGAATAAGTTGGTTACGAATTCAGCCTTTTCGACGCACCGAGTCATTTCTTGCCCCGAATTGGCATGCCGTGGCTAGAACAGCACGACCCATGGGTCAATTGGTGGAAAGAATTGTAGTATACAGCCCCTCGATTCTGCGCGACATGGTCAAATGTGTCATGTTTCCATTTCTCTTTGCATACGGCTTCTTCAAAATAACACGAAGTTAAACGCTCAAAAATATGGTAGGTATCGACGGTACTGTATATCTTTAAAAACAGATGTGACAACCTGCACTAGCCTATTGACAGGTGCCGCTGAAATCAATAGTTACTGAAAGCGCTTAATTTTACAGGTATCACAAAGTATACATCGCATCACATAGTGCGAGTGACAAAGCTCCGCAAGCAATCAGCATAATTTCGCGTATAAAAGTAAGTAGTATTTCTTCACAGGTGAGTAGCAAAGTCCCCCAACAGCGAGTAACTCTTTTCTGTAAGAGGCTGAGATTTTTTTGGAAGAAAAAGCCGGGATGCGATTCGTGTAGAAATGTGGGTGTTTAAGCCAAAATAGAGCTGTATCCTCGAGAATGATTGACTGGTCGCTGTGTCACGGCATACGCGTTCCAAAATGAGACTTCGGTACCTGTAACGAAATTGCTAAGTCCGGAAAGCTTAAATTTATTGCGTTCTTGGCTAAGTTATAAGCTGAAAATACATTCAGGGGTTATGCAAACATCTTTTGAGTATATAATACGTCCTTTTCTTCAGACGAGAATGTCCTCAAAGGCGGCGTTAGATGCGCTTAGGTCAAAAGTCTTGAATTCTTTGTTAATTGAGTACTCAGATAAATGTAAAGAGATCCACAACCATAGCTTTAGAACACTTGGCACGAAATTACTATCGTGCCAGACCAGTGTACTAGCGGTTATGTAGCGACTTATCATTAGATTTCCAGTCCCGGATATATTTGTTGAAAAATATGTAAGGCTATCAGCTTAGCTATAATATCATAAAGTTGATTAAAACACCATGAATACATGACTAGCGCAGAAACATTGCCACAAGAGCTTGTGAGTCTTGCTCGCTTAAAAGGGCAATGGTGCAAAGTCAAAATCCCCGCACTCACCACCGACTTTATGTGCTCAAATATCAAATAGAAAATAGCAACTACTTCAATACGGTGCAATGATTTCTGGACATATGTACCAATACAAAGAAAGAAAATGTTGCTTTACAGCATGTCCGGGCGAATTTTGTGATTTGATCCGCCGTAATGTTAGCGCAAAATTTACTGGTCCCGATAACGTGAAATACTCGCCCGGGATGAGCATGTTTTTTTATAGAAATAGGTGTCTGTGCCAGATCTTCCTCAAAACAGTTACACATTACGCGATTATATTATCAGTATGCTAAACCTCAGAGCGTAGTAATAATATTCTGATAGCCCATTAAGTACGAACTGGCCATTCCGCACTCTTAAATAATGAGCCGAAAACAGGACACGCTGTGGACGGCCTTTGGTCGGCAGCGTTCACCGCCATCTAAATGTCAAAAAATTCAAAGACCGGAGGCCGTTCGCACGTCTGTACCACAAAAAAAGCAGCGCCGAGATTTGTGGTGTGACAACGTTGACGCCGGTACTTTTACGAATGCGGACTTCAAGACAATCGTGAGTGTTAAAGAAGCAAGCGCTTGTGATGCTGCGATTTTGATGGATGTGGATAGTGGGGGGGAAAGAGAAGTAGCTTCAGTGGTAGCGTCGGAAGCACTGGAGCGCAATACACAGGAGAGGCCTAGGGACGCGTTGAAGCTGAACGAGAGAAAAGAAGTAGGTTGGCATTGATTACACTCAAATCAACTATACGGGTGTATGACAAAGGTTGCTTTTTACAGATAAAGGATAGTGTGCATGGATTGTTGACATTTGAGCCAATCTGCATGAGGATCATTGATACATTGCAGGTGTTGACTTGTACCAGTACTTGATATAATAAAGTGTTGGTCTTACAGTGTGTGTTTCCTTTTCGGCGTCAAAAGTTTCAGCGATTGCGCAACTTGCACCAACTTGGTGCTGCGAACTTTGTTTATATAGGTGCAACACACTCTCGCTTTGAGCATTCTCTTGGAGTGGCGTATTTGGCTGAAAAAATAATGGAAAGCATTCGCTCGCACCAGCCATGGCTGCCAATCACTAAGGTCGATATAACGTGTGTTAAACTCGCTGGGCTATGTCATGATTTGGGGCATGGACCGTTCAGTCACGTGTTTGATGGTTTGTTTCTCGACCAATTGCGAAAGCAAAAGCTCATTGCACAGTCGTATAAGTGGTCGCACGAAAAAGGGTCGGTGGATATGTTTACTTTTTTGCTTTTAGCAAACAGAGTATCTGTAGAAGATTACGGACTTACCCAGCAAGACGTGAGGTTTATTAAAGAACTCATTTGGGGTGGACCTTTGCCTGATTCCAACGGCAATTTTGCTGGACGCCCGTCACGTAACCAGCGTTTTCTGTACGATATCGTAAATAACGCGCGCAGTGGGCTAGATGTGGACAAACTGGACTATTTCATGCGTGACTCACTCTATACGGGAGCAAAAATGTCTTGTGACACCGACTTATTGATTCGTAACGCTCGTGTGCTGATTGATGGTGAAGATGCGGATGAAAACATGGTCGTTTGTTTCCCTGAAAAGCTTGCGGGTCAGATTATGCAGGCTTTTCGAACGCGATATGAGCTTCATCAGTCCGTGTACCAGCATCGGGGAGTTCGTGCAATTGATTACATGCTCTGTGATTTGATGATTTCAGCCAATGATCATTTAACGATCAAGGGAAAACGAATTTCCGAAATTATGCGGTTTATGGAAGCTTATCAGCACTTTGACGACCGTGTGCTGTTGAAGATTCAAGAGAGCGACGAAGCCAAACTTCACGAGGCAAAGACGATTCTGAATCGAATTTATTCCAAGCCTTATTACAGTTTTGTTGGCAGAACTGCATTGACGGACCACTCACGAACGAAAGCGGAAGATATGCTCCGAAACGAAGTGCTTCGATGCTCTACACAGCGATCGCTCATCAATGAGAAAGATGCAGTGATTCTAGAATTTATGCACGTTCATCATGGAAAAGGAAAAGAAGATCCTTTACATCATATACGGTTTTTTGCAAAGAATGCGACATCACGTGCGAGATGTTTTCGCTTGCCCGAGTGTGCGTATGAAATGTACAGCCCGCGGAAGTTTGAAGAAAGGTCAATCCGTATATTTGTTAAAGAAACACATTTGGTAAGTGCATGAAATATTTTGAGGTATGTCTCGTCAATCACACCGATGTATGTAGGTGGCGCCTGTTCGTGAGGCTTTTGAGAAATGGTGCCGCAAATTTAACAATTCGCAAGTATTTCCGCTTAAGTTCAGCTCATGAACAAACAGCACTGTTGAATGAGTCTGCCGGATTACATCGTACAGTAGTGTTGTTTACGTGCTACAAGTGTGTAAGGCATACTTGGCTGTTAAAAGTAGCAAGTTAAAAGACAATGGCTTTTTCTTTACGCGTCTGCTACAATGGACAAAAGATGGGTTTAAGCTTTCGATAAAGCTGCAGCAGCGAGGTAAGTTGCCACTTTACTCTCCAAAAGGGATAAATCGTCAGGTGCGGAAAGTACAATCTACGCAACACGAAGGTCAATAAGCACAAAGTTTCTTCTCCAATTTTAAACCTTACCTCGGACGGCACTTCGTAAATGTACGAATTGCCCATAGCATCCCCAATAATCACACTTTTGCCGTCAGGACTCCATCGAATTTTGTTAAGAGCTTTCTCACTGATCTTTTCCGAGACCGTGGCCACCTCAACATCCTTCAATATATTCCAAAAGCTTGCTGTACCGCTACTGTCAGCCACTGCAAATAGCGCTGGGTGAATTGGAGACCATCGCACATCGTTAATATATTCGCTCGAAGGCTCAAACGAGAGTACGGGAAATTCGGGATGCTCGAGACTCCACAGCTTAACTGTTGAATCTAATGAGCATGTGAGCAATAAGCTGTCGCGATGCGTCGGCACCAACGGATTGAAGTGCATTGCAGTGATTGGGCCGAAATGAGACGCTGTTTTGGACAAGGTCTCGACAATTACTTCGCGGACGAGCTCACTAGTACTACTGTTAAGTAAACTGCTTCTGTTTTTCTTGTCGGTGTCCAAGCTCGTGTTGTCGTCACTAGCTCCGGGCTTGTTTTTCGGCTGATCCACTTTGGTCGAGTACAATTTGCCCCTTTCGGTGCCAACAAAAAGCTCTTTGATCTCCTTACCTAGCACTGCAAATGAAGTCACCGATGCTTCCATTTTCTTGTCCGACGAATTAATCGACGAGTAGTTTGACACGATCGTGAGCGCAATACGCAGATCCAACATATCTAAAGGCTTTTGCAAATGATCGAGATCCCATACACACACGCGGCCGTCAGTACTCGCAGAGACGAGACTACCATGTAAGTAATTACGTTAGCTTTAGCGGCACAAAGCGAATTAATTGAGCTATGCACTTACGTGTACGACGTCTTGGCACCGGCAACAGCCATTGCGTAAATCGGGTGCGTATGGCTAAATGCTGACAGTGCCGTCTTTTGCACAGGTGCGCTCTTTGCGCGAGTATCCCAGACCACAACCTGACCAGAATAAGTAGCTCCAATGATTATATGGCGATCAAACGGGTTGAAACACGCGCTGGTAACCTGCGAGTGGCACGTAAATCGGAATTCAGGTCGGCCCGGCAACGCCGTGGACCATAACAGTACCAAACCCTCCGTAGTTGAAGCCACTTGAGTAAGTGCTACCGTAGCAGAAATCTCCGTCATGTCCCATTGGGATGTCTTGCTATCGTCCTTGTCTGCATCCTCCAGGAAGTTTCGCGCAGAGTATGACACGAGTATCAGCTCCGGATAGAACGGCGAGACGTCTACATCAGTAACTGCACGATTCTTTGACCACTGGTGATCTGCAAAGACATACTGCTGTTTTAACGACTCGATAACTTCTTCAACGCCACTTTCGTGTTCCACGTCTGCTCCGTAATCAATCATTATGTCAAATTTGGTAGACGTGTTTAAAGCACGTTCAATCACCTTTGAAGCCTTTAGCAGAAAAGCCTCCATGGCATCGGACTGCATCAATTGATTCTTGTCTGCTTCCGTCAGCGTTGCGGAACACTCGGCGCCTGCAACCATGTCCGTGTCCATCACGTTGTAATTCCGTGGAGAACACGCTCCATCCCCGCTATTTACATGTTTCGGAGAAGAATGAACCCCCGTATTATCGAGATTTATGTCAGTGACGTCTTCCTTGATAAAAAGCTCGTGCTCGAGAGTGATGTCGGTCTCGGTGTGTTTCGTGTACATCTCGACAAACGTCGGCTGGATGTGCATCTCGGCCACGCTTGTAACGGTCGACAGAGACGATAGCTTTTCGGCTAGTGACAAAGTGATTGTCGCTTCATTGTCCTTTTTGCTCGTACTGTCGTCTTCCTTCACCCGCTCCTCCTTGTCTGACGACTTAAGGATGTTTTGAATGAAATCGTCAAATTTGTTTTCCTGTTGGCCAATAGCTTCGTTTACGCTCTCAGAGGCTGCGGATGACTCCTCAGCAGCACGAACTGCGGCTTTGCGTTTGCGAATTTCTTCTAGTTTCTTGCGCTTGGCCTCTAGTTCCGCCGCGTGCTTGGCGCGCACTGAATCCATCCTACCCCCTCAGATATTAAATATTGTGTTATACATTAGGTATTCAACACAAACTTCGTTGCGGAAGCAACTTCTGATAAATCGATTATGGTGAGCTGTTGCAAAATATGACTCTGTCAGCTATGACAAAATATTGATCTTCGCTCGTCGGCGATAATTTCAGACTCGAATAATGCGAGTCAGAAATCTTATTTAAAGTCTAGTGGCCAATTATTGCGTTTTCAGTCGTTAGATCTTTCAAAACGGGAGCAATACTAGTGCTTTCGGCACTATAAGACTCGATCATGCCTACTACTTTTCGATTATACGCGTACTTTTCTCGTGACAAGTAAAAAAAAATCTCTCATTTAACCATTAACCTTTCAATGGTTGCAACAAAATTGTGCTGCCCCTCTATCTCATGATATCAATTGCAGTAAAGGCATTAAGTCTTTCGTTGACGGCAAAATAGAAGCAAAAAACAACAATCACAAAGCTCCATATGGCGCGACAGTGACGTACGGAAAGTCCCGGAAAATGAGCTCGGTTTTGGAAGCAATACTACTTATGTGAGGGAACGATCAGCATCGAACCCGTACATTAAAACGTGCTGGTGCTTGCTTAATAAATTGAAACTAGCATGGCGACTAAATCATTGCCCCGGGGGTTGAAACGCAGACGTTTGCTCCGCTATAGGACCGTGCACTTAATAACGTTTTGCCTTACAAAAATTTCAGCTTAGACTCTCTTTCCTTTTCGCGGATACAGATTCTTCAGAGTCAAGCTTGCATCTCTTACACCTGCGTAGGAGTTTATTAATTGCGCTGTTCGTAAATAGAATGATGTCACGCCTTTGATCTCGCCGCTCTATGTTCCCACATCAGCCATCAGGGCATGTATTGCTAAAGACTAGCAAATCTGAACTTGCTCTTCGATACCTTGACGCCTTGCGGCTTAGTGCACTAAAGCTGAAACTACTGCAGCAAAGTTGCACTAAAGAAGAATCCTTGTCCGTATGCTATGGAGCGTAAGCATCTTGCTGAGGTGCATGATGAACTTGCAAAATACAATCAGCCCTGATTTGAAAAGCCGCTCGCCAGGCTTGTCGGTACCCAAAACAAAATTGCGCGTCTTACAAAACACGGCTTTAGCTACTTTGTCGCCTTGGTTGGTCTCCCAGATGGATGGTCATTTGACCTAAAAACAGATCAACTAGACATCACAGCAACCTCGACTACTAAAGCCCTTCGTTCGACATGTAATTACGCAGATCTTAAATGTTAGATTCACTTTAATTAGTCTGACCTAACGTTTCTTGCTGCTATAAATGACCTGAAATTTGTTTATCTTATCGATTAGAACCGCTGTGAGGTGAATGCGTTACCATCACTACCTAGCATAGCAGTTCCTATTAGTAGGCAAATCAGTGGTTTTCAAACCATGAACTGCTTTATTTTTAGCTTCTCCGTGACGTTTTATTGATGTTTGAAGCATCACTTGAATTATGTCACACTAAACCCAACAAGGGTGACATACACTGTGTTTATGTAACCTCGCTTCATTGGTGTCCCTTGATTTCGTAGCTAAAATGATGTCTTAGTCTAACGGGTGAATACTCGATGACGTATTCTTTAAAGGTGGTTAAAGCGTCACGTGGCTCATTAATTGCGGTGGTGTCGACGATGCGGACGTCGAATTCGCGTATATCAAGATCCATAACAATTATTTACGATCAGATTGGTTTGTTGGTACACTTTCCACTCCGGCTATTGCTCAATGATGTTAGCAGCTATCTTCTAGCTAGGTATTGTTAAGGTGCAATCGTCTATGTAACTCCTTAGTTTTCAAATCAAACGCTAAACAAAGTCAGCTTTCTCCTGCACATTAAAAATCGACAAGTCTCGGTTAGATAGAAACTTGACAAAGAGAGACAGTCTTTCATGGTAGCGCAGTAGTAAATAAACTAGCGACGAAGGATGACGCCGTTGTGCTGTCGCAATGTACCTTGAAAAACTTATCTTTCCTTTTGGCCTAATATGCCTTACTTTACGAATTGTGTATCATCTGACGCCTTAAATCAAGTGCTAATTATGTCTTGCATATATAGTGAAAAACATATATCTTGAATATGAAGGCGGCACGATACGATTGAAATTGAAAGGTACGGACTATCCAAACACGATTGTTACGACGGATCACACAACATACTTCACAAAGGCGTGTAGGTAGATAAACATTTTTCGGTGAGCGACCGTCCACTATCCCCGATCCTAAAGGGTTTGACGGGTGCGATAGACTGCGGTTTACTAACGGATTAATTTGAAACAATATTCAACTTATTTTGCTCCAACATATAATTTATATGCACTATATCAACTCTGTAATTTAAGCTGGGACTGCAATAATATCGGCATTCGTTGAAACACGAACCGGTGTAAATCTTGATATGATGACTGTTGTGCACCGCTTCTGAAAACTCCTCTATCAAAAAGTCAGCTTTTACCGCAAAATCTTGAACTTATGTAATGGCTCATTACGTCCTTCCCTACCAAGAAATAAATTACATCCATTAGGAGAGAGATGAGCTGTATCCATCAAGATTTGACATTAATACGAAAAGTCGGTTTGATCATAACGACGACTAAACAGGAAGCAAAAAAGAATGCCGGCCGCCTGCTAAAATTAACGATGGCCAGCCTAACTCTTAAAATGTTTTGACTTCAACACCTTCTTCTGTATAAATTTCTACCTCTGTGCCCGTTACGTCTACAATAATTTTTGCGCGTGCGATGGCTGCTTACTACAAGGCTGCCTCTGTACTGTGGGCGGCGAGCCTTGGTATTTTGCGTACCAGAGCACCGCCTGTCGAAAAAAGCCTGAGAAAAGCCTTCCACTCCACCCATGTGGGTAGCGCGGGATTATCGCACTCCCTGATACATCAGCACTAAAGCGATTGATGACAAGCACCTGGCTAGCCTAAGGCTGTGAAGGAGTTCGAGACCAAAATTGATATTTCTGGAGCTACCTCAGCATCCTGGGAAGACGCCCGGAAAAGAAATTTATTTTGAAATAAGACTGCACAGTGCCACAACGAAAACTCTTCGGTTTCCAGGGACATAGATTCGACCTGGGATGCACTTGTGATGGGGTTACCAAGTTTATGGGCTAAAAGTAATCTTCAATAGATCGAACGAACGCTTTGCAAAACCCTTATAGATACTTGTACAAATTACTGGCTAGGCCTAGCCTTTTCTTTAAATCCTATCGAGATCGTGGCATAGACCAAGCCACGACAGCTTTCGCTTATCTTGGGGTCTGCTCGGACATCATGGCTGCTTGTAATTCACATTCTCTTCCTCCCCAGAAATAATTTTCTACGATATTGGCGGGGCATTTATTGGCATTCAGACGTCAAAATTAGTCTTAAGGGGATATCAAGCTTTTAAAGCGGCTATGGACGCCGAAATATGCCTGGGCTAAAGCTCGTTAGTTGTGTAACCACTTAATAAAACATCGCGGCCCTCAAAGGCGTTAATGGCCTTCAAAAATTACTAGCCGCTAGGCGTGCTAACCGCCGTGACGGGTCAACCCGCCTCCCAATCGGTATTTATTTACCTAAGTTAATGCACTTTACAATATTCACTTAGTCTTGTTATTTGCTAACGCTTCCTTTCTAGGAATAAGTATTTGTGAAGGTACCGATGCACTGTTCAGCTTATTAGAAAGATAAATCAGTACCCATTCTTAGCTCAATTATCGAGCGCAAAAAGTTGGGTGGCGTGTACGGAGACTTAGCTTCTCGCATTGGCTCAATTTATGACCTATCGGCGAAGAAAGCATTTGTGAATTCACATTCACTCTGCTCTCGTTGCAACAGAAATTGCCTTGTGACAAAGTACTTCATACCTTGCATGAACTCAATCTGATGCCTTATCAGTTATAAATGGTACTGGGTCTCTGAACACCACATCTACGTACTGTTTAAGGATACAAATAATCCCCGGGATCCATTAGGATACCCGTGTCAACGTGTAGCTTACGCTCTGATCAAAAACATCGTCGATTTTTAAACCGGCATCACAGGCAGCTTTCAGTAAATCTGCGTTCCTATAGTGCCTCTGAAAAAATTCACCTGCTGTGGCACAACGACCGACTAAATCGTCAATTATAAGGTCTTTCGATAGGCCACGGATTCGTTTGTGACTCTTAAAAATCATTTTCGTATTGCACCCATTCTCCTGTAGCAGATGTATGCTATTCGCTCTTGGTGGCACTTCGTTGCTCCACTGTCTTGTGCACCTCATTCTTTTTTAAACTTTACACGAATTGTCATTTTCGTCATATCGATCCGCTAAGAAGACTGACAGTCGGCCGCGTAATCTCAAATTGACCAAGCCAGCTCTCAGGAAGATTGCTTCGGCTTTAAGGGTGCCTCTCCATCAGAATCGACATCTGTGTGCGCTGCGGTTTACCGCAATGTAACGTATGTATGACATTGGCATCAGTTGCGGGTACAGGATTTATGTTTTAATATCAGATTTAGCGCAAAGGCGGTCATGCTGCGCAGTTATCGATGCTCGATGGACTATCGCAATTTTTGTCATTACACTAAAGCCCCAGTCGTTAATTTACGAATTGTAATGCTGTAGCTGTAACCTTACATAGGCCTGCAAGCATTATCCTACTGGTAACTTTAAGTCTTTATAAAAGAAAAATAGTGTGCAAATTCAATATTTGTGTCAAATCTAAGTGTCAATTCTAAGATGCAACGTTGTCATCGGATCCTGTTGAGTTGTTGTTAGAAGCAAAATGAGCGACCAAATTCAGTTATTTCCTACTTTACAAATTCATACACACCTTCTTCCAAGCGTTTTTTTGAGAAAAATGGGTAGCTGCTCAATAAGCACGCTCTCATTTTTCTTGTAAGCCGGATCAATAGATTATGTCCGGTGTTGAGCAGCCACTGCTTTCCGTGGCTACTAGTGGTAGCACTGCGTCGCGTCAGACGCATTCAGCACAGCGTACGAGATTCCTAGACCGCCGCGGGCGCTTTAAGCAGTCGCTTGGCCGATTCAAGTACGTAAGTTCTTAAATTTGTCATCCACTAAGTACCTGAAGATTAAGGTATTGGTCGCATTATCCAGCGTCTACCGCAAAGGTGGACATTGGCGCAAGATTTATTGGGACGATCCGTTTCATACGGTGATTAATACCCGCACATCGAGGATTATCTGGGGCGTCTTTGTTGCGGTGTGTGGCACTCTCTCAACCATTACTGTAATTTATTTTACTAATTTTCATGGATGTGGTAGTATTTTTTTATCATATTGCTCTTCGCGTTGGCATATTTGAACGTTTCAAGGCGGTACCCGTCATGTCATGTGGGACTTTCGAGTATTGTAGATGCCTACATCTTCTCGCTCGAAACCATCGTAAGTTTTGCACCAAGTAGTTTGCATTGCGTGTACTGATTTGGAATAGATGACGATTGGTTACGGTGCACCGACGGATGATATTTTTTACGGTGGATGTACCACGATTGCAACGTTGCTAACTTTCGAGGTGAGCTGCGTCGCTAATGCCAGAATTTGAAGTAGTGAGCTAATCTTGGTGTATTGTCTTAGTCATTTGCTGGTATTATTCTTGATTCTGTCTGCATTGGCATCTTTTACGCGCGCTTTGCTCGTGCCAACGTGCGTCGCTTGCCCTGTGTCTTGCATTCATAGCTTGTGACCCTTTTTATCCTTTTTATTTAATGCTAGCAACGGGCGAATACTATAATGTTTTCAAACTTAGCTGTGATTCGCAAAATTCGTGGACACTACTACTTTATGTTTCAAACGTGCGAGCGGCGAAAGCACCAGCTTGTGGAAGCGCATGTTCGCCTGTACGCTGTACGACACGATGCGGAGGATGATGCCGACGAGCCCAATGATTTCCTTTTCCAGTGTCACCAGATGCGAGTGCAGCAGCCTGACGATGATTGCGGTGCGATGCTGCTTATGGTGCTACCGCAGGTGGTTGTGCACCGAATTGATCAGTGGAGTCCGCTATATCCTCCCGAATGTCTGCCACGCAATGGCGGGGATTCAAAGACGTGCGCGAATTATCCGGATCCGACCCAGCGGCAGGTAGATATTGACAACGGAAATCGTGATGGGGGACTGCCAGGCAGCCCCGTACTTTACGAGAAGCCGACAAAAATGCAGATTGTGAACCACCTTCGTGAAAGTGGATTAGAAGTGCTAGTGCTATTAGAAGGTATCGACAGCTCAACGTCGAACACCATGCAGGCACGCAACTCATACACCGACGAAGACATTGCTTGGGATGCAACCTTTGAGCGCTGTGTAGTTAAAACATCGAAAGGTCTCTGTATTGACTTTGATCGCTTTCATCTACTGAAACCAGCGCCACTGGATGCAAAGCGGTGCGTCATGACGTCCCAATTTTGAGAACTAAAAGTAGCATTTTCTGTACGCCTGGGAAGTTGTCGTTGGTGAACTGAATCACGCGTAACTTAATGTCAGTTGTTTGTATATTTACTCAATCGTCTCGATATCCATTAAAATACAGTGTCAATTGACGAAAAAATTACATTTTTACAACTCGCTTTTGTGCTTCAATTCTTGACAATTTTGGCGGCGAAGCTTTCGCTTCGACACATTGGTGTCTGTACATATCGGTCATCATTTGAAGTGTAAAATACATAATTGAGCCAAACTTACCATTCATTCGGCGCTCCTCAGCTTCCAATTTAATTCGATCTCGTGTATTTCCCACTGAGAGAGGTGTGCGACAACTAGATAGGGGGTTTTGCTTGGCGTCATTGCAAGCAGCATAGCGGACTTCTGCTGCATCAACAAAAATCACATAAAGCTCACTAAAAAGATGCTGACACCGAAAACCCACCAGAGTTGACATTCAGCATTGCATGGACGCCATTTGAAGCTGACACCTTCATCGCCAACATGCGTTTCTCTTTCTCCAAAGCGGATATCAGAGAGAAATGCTTTGCCTGAAGCTCCTCTAGTTGCATACTTTGGGCTGACGAATGCTCCTCTAAATCAGACTTCTCGCTCTGCAATGCTTCTATCTTGTGGCCTGCCTCGGCCTTCGAGACCTGTAGCTTCCCCGTGGTGGCTTGAAGCTGCTCCGACAACGACGACAATTTTCCCTCTAGCTGAGCCAAACGCTTGTCCTTCTCATCGCACTGAGTAAGAGCCTCCGACTGACTGCTTTTCAAAGCAGACACCAACACGCGTTTTTCTTCCTCTATTGCGGATGTCACAGAATACTGCTTTGCCTGAAGCTCCTCTAGTTGCATACTTTGGGCTGACAGATGCTCCTTTAAATCAGACTTCTCGCTCTGCAATGCTTCTATCTTGTGGCCTGCCTCGGCCTTCGAGACCTGTAGCTTCCCCGTGGTGGCTTGTAGCTGCTCCAACAACGACGACATCTCCCTCTCTAGCTGAGCCAAACGCTTGTTCTTCTCATCGCACTGAGTAAGAGCCTCCGCCTGACTGCCATTCAAAGCAGACACCTCCATCGCCAACACACGTTTCTCTTCCGCTATAGCGGATATCACAGAGTACTGCCTTGCCTGAACCTCCTCCAGTTGCATACTTTGGGCTGACAGATGCTCCTCTAAATCAGACTTCTCGCTCTGCAATGCTTCTATCTTGTGGCCTGCCTCGGCCTTCGAGACC